>JAASFO010000694.1:0-15013 GCA_023333815.1 Globisporangium recalcitrans
TAGGAGTAGCAGTGGCGGTTCGGCGGTGACGTGGGGCGGGAAGATCCCCAGCAGCTCGCTCGCGTCCAGCGGGTTCGACATGGCGGCGTTCGAGCATCTCATCTACGAACTCACGCGCGTCGTGCGGTGGGAGACTATCGTCGCGAAGATAGCACCGACTCTGTGCCGCAGAGTTGCATAGCAGAAACGGCAGCAAGGCAACAGGAGCAACTTTGGTTGCATTCCGCTCCTGTTTGATCTTGACCAAGTTTGACGTTGTGGAGCTAGGAATGATCTCATACTGGATGTGGTGAACAGTGCGTCCTACAGCCCACCACTTAACATCTGCGATCGTTCAATGCCGATTGACAACGCCACACACAAACAGCAGCGAGTGCAAGAACAGCCTTCTGAAGCTGCTGGTAGACAAGGAAGGGCTAAGATGCAACGTGTTCAAGTTTGCCTTGTGTGAGTTGCATTGACGAGCAGCTATTGTTTTACAAGCTGCGAGTGTGCGTGCGTGTGAGCACGCGAGTCGCAAATGACTCTTAAACATAGACGACGGTGTCGTCGTCGGGCTCTTCAGTGAACGAGCGCCTGGCGTCAGCCAGCTTTAGAAAAACTCGTTCGCGCTCACTGAAGATCAGAACTGTGAGGAGTTAGCATCATCTCGACACTTGGGAGATGACTTTTATTGCGTGTTCACGCCATTCTGGCGAGTCAGAGACGCAGCATAGCATTGCGGCCACATTTTGTCGCGATGGATTTGTTTCCAAGGATCCTCCTGCAAGCGGCGGAAGATCGCCAAGTTCAAAGGCGTCATGCTCTTTCGATGATGACACGAAAAAGTCGAGGACAGACGCACGTCAAGCGTGCCATTTGAGAAATAGCTCCTGATTTATACTCGCTGAGTTGAGCTTTGTATGGGAAGCAAATAAAAGTCTCTTGATAAGCTTTTTGCGTGCTTGAAGAAGATCCACTTTGGGATGAGTGTTGGCATCTTTTTGTCCAAAGATCGCGTTTTGTGTGTTTGTATAGGGGTTTGTATGGGCTGTGGAGGAGTGGCACTCTACGGTACTCCTCGCCAGCGTGTTCCTTGAACGTTGCGTGTTGCCGCTTCGAAAAAACAAAAAGCAAAAAGCAAAACGGAAGTTGCTCAATCAGGTGGGCACGAAACGAAGAAACTGCTGCCAGCACCCTTTATCTTGCATTCCACTGGACAAAGAGTGTTGGAGACCTACGAAACGCTGGCAACACTGACTACCCACAGCATGCAGGGGACTTAAATGTCTATTGCTGTCTGACCCGACGCGTTGGTCGTTGCAGCATCAGGGGCATTGTGGAAAGAAAAGAAGACCCATCACCCACGTTGGTTCTCGTTTTCGTCGAAGGAAAGGGCATAGAGAACCGTCTCGTCCATTCCTGCATTTTCGCAGAGAGCTGCTAGTGCAAACGACGCAGCAGTGATCACCAAGCGGACCCTCGTGAAGCGTGAGAAGGAGACAAACTCAGACGCTCTCTCCCTCCATCCAACCCACCAGCCTATCTGCCTATCCACACGCGTCTGCTGCACTGGCGGTATCCACAAGCTGCCTCATTAGCCATTTCGCCACAGCCCACACATCCGCTCACTCGTTGACAAAGAAAGGTATGACAGGACAGCGCATGGGCGAGCACCGGCCGTTGCTGCTGTCGGCGCCGCGCGACATCGCGATCACGATCCACGGAGACGGCGTTGACGAGTATGAAGAGGAGTGCGTTGGCTCGGCGGGACGCTCGAGCACCAGCAGCGTCTTCCGGTACACGAGCTTCCGCACGTCGAGCGGATCGCTTGCCGCTGTGTCGCCGAGATACTACCAGCACCAACAGGAACTCGTCCAAGCTCAGGCGCAGGCGGCGTTACTGAGCCGCAAGTACGTGGCGTACCCGGTCGAAGACGTCGTTGGACAGAAGCGCAGTCGCAGCAAGGTGGCGGTGGCTGGATATGGGACGATACCGATCAAGCCCGAAGATGAGAATGAAGACGACGGCCACGGTCAGAGCACCAAGAAGAAGACAGCGCCATCGTCGCTGCGCTCGCTGCTGTGCAAGGTGGACGACCCGAGAAAGACCAAGAGCTGCTCGTCATTCAACCCAGAGCACCTCCCGAGCAACCAGAGCGAGACCGAGAGCGACAGCGACGGCAGCTGCGGGAGCAACACCAACAGCAGCAGCTCTTCGCTCCAGTCGATCCTGCGGATACGGGACGGCATTTACGCGTGTCGGAAAGTGAGAAAGCAAGTGTCGGTCGAGTTCTCGCTCGACGTGGACTACAAGGACATCGACGAAGACGCAGATGAGAAGAGAAAAGCGAGCGGCTTGTTGTGCGCGTCCAGCTACATGCCAAGGTATGCCATTGAGCTGTGACTGCTCTAGGGCACATGCGAGGGAGCATCGCACTGACTTTTGTGTCCACCATCAATTGTTTTGCAGACGCCTGACTATTGAAGAGAAAGCCGCGCTGTATCGTGTCCGCCCGGACCTGCAGCTCACGCCCATGCCGCTGATCCTGCGCGAGCTGGAGGAGATCCGTCGCCGCCGCCAGCGCAAGCTCATGTTCTCGATCCTGGGCGGCACGCTCATCATGCTCATGATCATCGTGTTCTACTACCTGCTCACCGAGACGCCGTAAGCGCACCCGGCACCATACGCAGTGTCTGCCATCCAGTGCTGTCAGCCAGTCCAACTTGGAGAGCGCGGAGCAACGCGTTCGATCTGTTCGCGCTCGCCCACAGCTCGACCGTCCGTCCGTTCGTTGTCGCTCCATCCCCAAGTCGCCCGCCCCCTCCTGCCTCTCTGTCTGCAGCTGCATGAAGAACACGCGTCCCCCCAAACTATTTTTATTCCACGGCAACGCCATTTTTAGCAGTTGCGAGCCTGTGTTGTGTGTCTGTGTGTGTTTCTAAATCTCAAGTGCCTCGCAGCGTGGCCAATAATGTGAATATGCTGTCAGCATGATAGTCGAGCGCCAATTCTGCCTCAGATGGATAGAGTCTGCATGTGCTTCGTGTTGGTCGATGCTTGCTTGAGATCGCAGCTGTTAGTGTCGCCTGTGTGTCGCACTCGAAAGATCGCGCTGCCATGTGGTGATCATGTCGCACGAACGTCGTCTGAATGCTCACTCGCTCAGCATTGGTTTATTTGTTTATTGTCAAGCACCTTCTCTATTGGCTGAAAGAGAGTCAGACGCACGTGATTGGTAGATAATGCGTCCTCGAGAATCCATTGAGCAGTGAATCCAGCACAAAAGCTGCTGCGAAAATGGACACATCTGTCAAGCAGAGCGAGCGCCAAGAGTTCCGCGCGTTCCTGCGCCAGCACCGCTATGAGCCGCAGGTATTGTCGTCGCCACACGCAGGCAACGATGCGCTGTATGCACGTTGCTAATATCCACCTGTTTCTCTCTGCACAGGGACGGCTGTCGCGCGCAGGCACGCTGAAGGAGAAAGACATGGACGCGATCCTGCGCGGACGCCTGCTGCCAGTGTGGCAGTGGGTTTTCCGCAACGTCAAGAACGGAGATGACATGGAGGTATACTACCACATGCATATGCTGGACTACGCTGTCGCCATGTATGCCTCATACGCTGTGTGTGCTTGAATGGGACGCAGGTGATCCGGCGCAATGTGCGGGTTGCGCGCCACCAGATCGAGAGCAGCAAGCAGGAGCGCGAGGACGCCAAACAGCGCCGCGATGCGCTCGAGAGCCGCAAGAAGTACCTCGTCGAGGCAGTGGCAAAGGCGAAAGAGCGCGAGAAGCAGCTGCTGCACAGTCTGCGCACACTTGAGAACGAAGACGCCGCTGTGGTGCAGCAGGCAGTGGAGAGCAAGCAGCGCGAAGTGCTCAGACACGCGTATAATGGCACGCAGGACGAGACGCTCGCGATGCTCACTGAGAAACTGAGTCAACTGAGAGAGAAGGTGGCGGTGGATGATGCAGTGCGAGCGAAACTCCAGTCGTCTGCTGCTGCGATGAAGAACCCGATCGCGGTGCTGCTGAGAGAGTATCTGCGCATGCTCAAGGCTGGCGACGCGGAAATTGTGGACTTTGGCGACTCGGATGTGGCAGTACGTACCTTGGTATCTATTTGCGTTTCCGTTTTAGTGAGAATGAGCCGATACTGACTGTGGCTATGATGCTGCTGCGTATGGTGATTGTTTCAGCACCTTCGGGACTTTGGTGGCGGTGTATTGACTCAGTGGCTCTCAGAGTCGGCCGCTGCAACAACACAAGAAGGAGGGAGCGACGCGACGATGAGCTTTGCAGACCAGGAAGAAGCCGAATACGCCGCGCGTGTTGCAGAAAACACGAGCTCGAGCCACGATGCGCTGGCGCAAGTCCAGCAATTGCTGCAGAAGAACCAGCAAGAGCACATTGCCAAGTTCCTAGAGACCCAGACGCTCTATGCGAAAGCGCAGCAAATGAGAGCACGAGTGCGCGATCTCCAGCAACAAGAGTCCGAGTCGTCAAAGGATTGCGATCTCTGGGGTGAGACGTGTGACAGCAGCAATGGAAATGTACCAAGAGCACAGCACCAGATGAACGAGCCGAGCAGCAGTAGCGAGTCTGAGCGACTCGTTGCAGACACCGTTCGTCTTGAAGTGGAGAGCAGAGCCCAGAGAGCAGCACGTGACGTCGCCAAACAGACGTACGAGACGCTCGTGCAGCAGATGGAGTCATCGAGACAGCAGAAAGGGAATCTCGACCAGAAGCTGGAGCTCATGCGCAGCTTTGAGCAGCGCCAGAAGGAGATTCTCGACCAGCTGGACGCCATGTACCACCAGAACCAGGACATTGCGAGCGCAGTGGTCACCAGGCAGGAGCAACTGAAGACGTTTGTATCGGAACAAATGCAGCCACAATATGCAAGACAGAGCGGCGTGCTGATGGAGACGTGGTGGAAGCTTGTCATGGAAGAGCTCCGGTCGTTCTCAAACTCAGCGAGTCTCGCAAAATTGGACACTGGTGTGAAAACTGTGGAGCTGACACTTGATGAGTATCGTCACAGTGGGGCGACGACACATGCCAAGCGGCAGGTGAGCATAGCGGTGCCGTTTTCAGATTTCTACATCAACCAGATTCAGCAAGAGATCAGTGCCAGCAGTAGCCAGCAAGCGAATACTGCTGCCGCTGGTCTCGGAAAGGTGCTGGATGCACTCCAGGTTCCCTCGTATGGAAGCTGGGCGAGACTGTTGACAATGTTGCAGCAACGCGATCATTTCGACGAAGTTGCTGCGCAAACACTGAGGGAACAGCTGCAGAGACTGGAGCTTCACATGCAGGAAGACCAGCAGCAGACACGACCACATCATCACCAGCAACAGGGTCTTCGCAGTCCATTCCAGGTGCAAGCGCTGCTCTTTGAGATCAACAAAGCAATGGAAGAGATGCAGGCAGCAGCGTTCCCAGCGCTCGAAGAGATTGCCGCGACGAACGCCGACACTTTGGCGAGCGCGCTTGTGCGTCTTCGTGTCGCTGTAGACGACTGGTTTGAGCAAAGTGGGTTTGGTGTGCAGCTGAAAGCGGCCAACGAACAGCGTGCGGATAATTATTAGCAGAGGTTGTGCCAGCAGAGTGTTCGATTCTTGATCCTCGAAATCGTCACATGTTCACTGCCAGAAATGATCATTTTGCAAAAAGAGTTGTAGCTTCATATTTGACAAATAAAACCACAATTTTGCTCACAAGTTGTTCCTTGCAGGCGATGGCAGCAATCAAGAGGTTGTCGCGTGAGACTCAGCTCCCTCATTGAGCAACTTGCCAGGTTTTCAGCATCCGAACCAGAAAATTTGCGAGCATCGAAAGAAATGCCCACATGGATCAAGTCGCGCTCGCGATCGCGCGCCAAGTAGAGCAGGAGCACGCGCTCGAGATCGACCGCAAGCGCGCGCTGCTGCTGCGCTGTGGTGTCTCAGAGGAGGATCTGTCGAAGGTGTGTGTGCATGTGTGTGTGCTTTCTCTGTGTCTATCTGCAGTCTCTAACGAGTCTCCCCGTCCCTCTCGTGGCCATGAACAGAATGGGCAAGTGTATCTGCACGTGCTCTCGGAAGTGGCGGAGCTGCTGGCGCTCAAAGACACGAAGAGCAGCAGCTACCTGATGGCGATGGCAGAGCTCGAAGACGCGCTTGGCGACGCAGAGAAAGAGGCGAACGCCCTGCGTCATGCTGCAGACGAAGGTCGCAGGCGGTCGCAGGAGCTCGTGCGCGAGCGGAAGCAGCTGGAGACCGTGAAGCAGCAGCTTGGAGACGCAGTCGACGAGCGCGAGAAGCACGGTAGCGTACTGTGTTATTTGGATGTGGGAGTCCTGTGTGTGTGTGTATTAAATGGCTGCTGGTTGCGCTTGTTTTGATAGAGAACACGAGCACGATGATCCAGCGGACAGAGGAGTACAGCGAGAAACAGCGCGCGTATGAAGACGAGTTGGTCTGTCGAAGTGTATCCTGCGAGAAACCAACCGCAACGACTAACTTTCAGCCGGGTATCAACGGAGACTGACTTGTTTGGCAGGTCGACTAATGGAAACCTTGTCATTCATTCTGTGTCTCAGATGCGACTGCACGCAACGCTGCAAGAACTTCAGGTTGGCGAGTTCCACAAAGACAAGTACGTCTCCAAAGACCATTGGTCCAATTACGAGCTTTCGCGCACATGTTCACTTCATGTCGTCATGGAAGCAATAGGTCGTCGCACCAGGCGCTCAGCTCATTAGAGAAGGAATGCGAAGCGATCGAAATCCAGAACCGCGCTCTGCGCGACCAGCTGCTCCGGTTCCACGGTCTACCGCTCAGCAAAGAGCTCGCTGCCGCGCAGCTTTTCGAGGCGCGCACCGAGCTCCAGCAGCTCGAAGACCAGTTCAGCGCCGAGATCCAGCAGATGCTCTGACTTTGAAGCTGCTGGTGTCTCAAGTCGTACTTTAGTGCACATGAACATGTGTGTAATTCGATACCCCTCTCCAAACCACTCCATCTGTTTGTAGGGGTATGCATTTTCACAACCACTTGCGATCTTGGAATCTCGAATCATGATGGCTGCCAAAACTGACTACGAAAGGGCTCTTCAATATTGGGAAAGAAGCGGCAGTTGGACGAAAGAACGAGGATTGCTCACACTTAGTAGGCGACACCACACATCCGCTCGATTCACAAGCCATTGCGCAAGTGAGCGACAAGACATCAGCTCGCTATTTCCCAATCCGCCTCGCAAGGCACGTACGCACAGATCGAGAGAAAGACTCAGTACAGAAGATGAAGGGGACGGACTCGTCGGACCCGCTGTCGCCGCAGCAGGAGACGCAGCTGGAGCTGAGTTTCAAGGACAAGGAGAAGGGACTGCTCTCGGAGCTCTCGGCGCTCTACACGAAGCTCAACCAGGTGCGCGAGAAGCGCGCCAAGGCCGAGGAGGAGTCGAGTCGCGGCGGCAACACGGACGCCAGCAGTGCGTTTGACGACGAGAGCGGCGGCGGCAAGAGTCGCAAGCGCCGCCGCGTGCTGCTCGTCACGCGCTCGCTGCCGTTCACGCTCGTGTGGGAGGACGCGCAGTCCCAGTGGCGCGCCGAGTTCCCCGAGAACGTGAGCCTCGACGGCGCCATGGAGACGTTCATGAGCATGCACGAGAACTACGACTGCGTCTGGATCGGCTCGGTGCACGGCGACATTGAGCCGTCGGAGCAGAACTCGCTCAAGGAGCAGCTGCTGGAAGACCGCAACTACTACCCGGTGTTCCTCGACCCGAAGCGCGAGCGACTGTTTTACAACGGCTTTTGCAAGACGGTCATGTGGCCGCTCTTCCACTCGTGTCCGCCGACGACCGACGACCAGCTGAGTATCCACGAGATGGACACGTCGAGCTACGGCGAGGACGACTTCGACATGGACAAGATGTGGCAGGCGTACGTCGGCGCGAACCAGGCGTTTGCGGACGCTGTCCAGGAAGTGTACGAAGAAGGCGACTTGGTCTGGATCCAAGGGTATCACTTGACGCTCGTGCCGCAGATGGTGCAGAACCTGTTCCCGAACGACAACATTGACATTGGCTTCTTCATGCACATCCCGTTCCCGTCGTCGGAGCTCTATCGCATCATGAACAACCGCGAAGAGATTCTGACGGGCATGCTCGGCGCTGACCTCGTGGGCTTCCAGACGTACGAGTACGCGCGTCACTTTCAGAGCTCGGCAGTGCGGCTGTTGGGACTCGAGAGTAGCCACAAAGGTGTCGAGTACAATGGCCACTTTACGCGCGTGACGATCTGTCCCGTGGGCATTGACGCGGACAAGTACACGTCGCTCGTGAGCACGAATGGCGTGCAGGAGCAGATCAAGCAGCTGATGAACCAGTTTGCGGGCAAGAAAGTGATTTTGGGCGTGGATCCGCTCGATCTCACCAAGGGACTCGTGCACAAACTGCTCGCAGTGGAAGAGCTCTTCACGACCCACCCGGAGCTTTCGAAAGAGGTCGTTTTCCTCCAGATTGTGACGGGCACGCCGTCGCTTTTCGAATCGCCACTGGGGTCGCAAGTCGAATCGCTGGTGTCGCGAATCAACAGCAAGCTGCAGGATATCGGCGCTGACGGACCCGTGCAGTACCTGAACAAGGAGATCCCGCAGGAAGCGCTGATCGCGCTCTACTCGCTCGCGGACACGTTGGTCGTCACGCCCATCCGCGACGGTATGAACACGATCCCATTCGAGTACGTGGTCTGCCGAGAAGCGCATGGGAAGCACGCGCGCGTGGTGCTGAGCGAGTTTGCTGGCTCGGCGCACTCGCTCGGTGGTGCGGTGCTCGTGAATCCATGGGATACTGAAGAACTGCTTGCTGCGCTGCTGGCGTCTTTGCAGGAGAACGACGACGTCATGCGCGCGCACCAGAGCATGTACAGCTACGTGCGCACGTTCACGTCGAAGCACTGGGCAGACAACTTTTTGGAGCAATTGCGCGAATGCAGTGAAGAGAATGCGCTCACGGTCTCTGGACGCGAACTCAGTCGCCGCGACATGACGTCCGCGTACATTCGTTCGTCGCGCCGATTGATCTTCATCACGTACGAAGGCGTGTTGGCAGCAGAAGCGTCGATTCCAGAGCTCTCGTACCCACCGCAAGAGCTCATCTGGCAGCTGTCAATGCTCACGAAGGACCCGCGCAACACGGTCGTGCTGGTGTGTGCGCGCAGTACGGCGGTCTGCGAACAGTGGTTTGCGGGACTCACGGGCAACATTGTGCTCGCTGCAGAGTACGGCGTGTACGTGAAGTGGGTCGGCGAACGCGAGTACTGGCACTGCATGGTGCCGAACATGGACATGAGCTGGTGGGAGCACGTCGTCCCACTGCTCGAGTACTACACGGAGCGAACGCCCGGCGCGTTCATCGAGCGCAAGGACAGCTCGGTCGCGTGGCACTACCGCGATTGCGACCTCGACCACGGTCTCTGGCAGGCAAGTGAGCTCTTGGTGTCGCTGCGCGAGCTCACGCGGTCGCTCCCCGTCGCAGTGTGTCCAGGCAACCGCGTGTTGGAGGTGCGACCGCAGAAAGCCAGCAAGGCGTGGCTGTTTGAGCGCATTTGGGAGTTTATGAACTACTCGATTCTCTTCCCTGAGGAAGATCGAGTGACGACCGACTACTTTGGCGATCCGGTGAAGCCGCTGAGCTCGCCTCTGGTCAAGCCATGGGCTGGTGGAGCTGCAGGAGGAGGTGACTGGCACAAGGACGCGCCTCGTCTCACGCCACTGCACTTGGGAGGAGCCAGCAAGGATGACGCGACTGAGAGCCACCAGCAGAGCAATGGCGGCAGCGGCGACGAGAGCGAGCGCGTGCACTCGGACGAGTTCCAGCCAGTGGACTTTCTGCTCGTGATCGCGTCAGGTGAAGACCGCACGGACGAAGATCTGTTTGCGTACCTCGTGCCAGCGCCGATCGACTTGGAAGCGTACTGCCGCCAGCTGGAGAAAGACCAGTTTGACAGTCTCTCGGAGAACCAATTCGGCGGTTTCCCCGGCCACGACGAAGAAGGTCAGCGGTCGTCGCTCCGCCGCATTTCGCTGAACGAATCTGGCGCGACAGACTCTGTGAGCTCTGGCACTTTTGATGAAAACATGCAGCGTCTGTCTCCACGCGGCTCATTCCGCCGCTTGATGGGTCTCGACAGCGGCAACTCGTCGAATGGGGATAGTAGCGCTCACCCAGAGCTGCTGCCACCAGCACTGGCGCGAATTCCGTCGCAAGGTTCGGACGGCGATTTCCTGCTGCTTGGCGAGAACATCACCAAGTTGACGCCTCTGCACGGATCGAAGCAGGCGATCTCTGACGACGCTGCGAACATGTTCCCTCGCACAATGCTGAACACGCCGACGAATGCGCGTCGCTACGAGATCACTGAGAGAAGCAAGTTCACTCCGCGTCGAGATTTCCCTCCGTCTGCGGCGCTGTTCAAGGCGATGAAGTCGAAATACGGCGAGAACTTCAGCATGCACCGACTTCCAGACACACCTGCAGCGGCATGGGCTCTCGTGGTGCCGCCAAATGCTCGTGCGAAGCTGGAAGATTCGAGTGCGATCCCGCAGATCGCGTCTTCGTCGTCAGGTTTGGACCGGAAGGCGTCTTTCAATTCGTCGGCTGCTGCGATCGCTGGTTCGCCAACCTCGACATCGACTTTCGAAGGAGGTGGTGGCGGAAGCGTGACAAGCGAAAGCTACGGGAGCTACTCGTCGCCGTCTGCGTCGATGGTGGATGGCGACGAACAGATGCGTCGCGAGATTGAGGCGCTGCGAAGTCTGGACGAAGACGTGACGCTGCGCACGAGCGAGACCAACGACGAAGCGGAAGACAACTATCGGTTCCCAGTCAACACTTTTGTGTGCACTTTGGGTCGCAAACTGTCGCAAGCGCCGTACTTTATCAAGAACTCGGCAGATCTGTACCAGTTGCTGCAAGAAATGGGGCTGAACAGCCACATCCGCAAACAGCGGATGATGTCGATGGGAAGCCACATGGACGAATAAGTCTGTTGGCATGTCTGGTGGAGCAGCAGACTCTCTCTCGTGAAACTGGATCTAGCGATCCGCCACATGTGTCGGTCGTACGAGGTGCGCGGTTGTTCGGTAAGAATGTTAATTAAAAGAACATGAGCACACACAGACAGAGATCCGATTGCAAGTCCGCTCCGACCCTGTTACCCTCCCCTCATCATACACAGTGCGCAGCAGACGCGAACACAGGCAAACAGACGCCTCGGGACATCCTGCAGCTCGAGAGCTGGAGAGCAAGCGCTCGGTTGATTCAGCGCTCAGAGCGAGCGACTCACGCTCCCAAAGGACCCCAGAAAGACAAGCTACTGGTAGGCAGGCGCGCTCTGCGATTCGGGGCTGCCTTTCGCAGCATGCTCGTGTGCGTCGCGTGGGTGAAGATCCGCTTGTTGTGCGGGTTTTCAAAATGGCAATGAGCTGTGAGGAGGCAGCGAGTTCGTTCTGACTCCTTGAGACACACATGGATACACCAGAAAGGATGAGTGAAGGTCCTCCTCTTCTGAATGATGGTATGCGATCGAGGAGATCTTCTCGAAAGTTCCAAAAAAGGGTATCTGATCTGGTAAAAAAGAGGCAGAGATTATGCGCAACGCGACCTTTTATGATGTCTTTGCTATGGTTCTCACCGTGTTCTGATAAGTTGGTGCACCTGTGAACCGAAGAAAAACAGATAGCAATCAGATGCTCGTCGCACAGCGAACGAACGATGGAGAATGCACGCTCGCTCCATTTCGCTATAGGCTCAGAGGCGGCAGCAACAGCAACAGCAACAGCAGCAGTAGTTGCTGCTGCTAGTGCTGCAAGCTTTCTGTTCACCTGCATTGCGATTTGTACCCAGCCTTCTCTTGTCGTAATGACTCAGCAGTGCGAGGTATCAGGTCGACTCGTCCTTGTCAAGGATTCCGCAGCTGCGATCCGAGGGCTCACTTCCCAACTCTCCAGGTGCAGCTCGCTTTCCACAGACCGCCGCACAATGAGCTCAAGTCCAGAATACGAGATGAGCCCTGGCACCTCCACCGCTTCAGCCCATGCTCGCACGAGCAGCCCACCAACTGCCACAGCAGTAGACGCTACCTCGCAACAAATCCCCATCAAGGCACGACGACGAAGACCGCGCACGGCGATCCACCTCGCCCCCGAAGACGTCTCGAAACTGGACAAGGAAGAACTCAAGAAAATCAAGAACCGCATCGCGGCGGCGCGCGCTCGAGAGCGATCCCAGCAGCGCGTGAGCGAGCTGGAAGCCGTAATCCGAGAGCTCTGGAGCCGAGTTCAATACGTCGAGAGCGTGGTCCAGGAGCTGCGTCCCAACCTGACACTCCGAGAGCTCTACAGCGGCTACCACCCGCAGGTGCAGCTGAGCCCGTCGACGCTCACTTCTCCATCTGGCGCCTTCCAGGCTCCGAACGCCACGTTCGACCTGCGCGAATTGGCGTGGATGTTCACCCCCGAAGAGCCATCGCACAGCAACTAAGCGACTTGCAGATCAGCTACAGAGCAATGAATGCCGAAAGCCTAGATCCACATGATACTCGACGAACTAAATACTCCAAAGTAGCTAACAACAACCTACAATTTCTACGCAGTTCTCCACAATGGAGTGGAACAATGAAGCCATCTGCAGCCAAAGTCTCATGATCCGAGTGTGTCTGTGTGGGGTTCTCTTTTGTATTATGGGTATGATTGGTTTGCCAGCACTGCTGCTGGATAAGTAAAGTGGCGATCATGAATCTGGGGACGTTAGTACCTCATTGCAATTCCTCAGTCCAAGCAGAAACTGAGACATTGAAGCTCGACACTAAACCCCCACAGGTGAGTGAATCAGGTCATGGAAGTGTAGGGTAAACATGCACTTGAAGGTCTCGCAGCTTGGCCGAGACAGTGAGTGGGTTGATATTGGAGCCTCGCACAAACATCAACCACCACCACCACCACCATTGTCGAGAGAGATCCACATCTTAACGGAACTGCGACTTGAGCACAAGCAGGCGGCCGTCGATCGCGTCGACCTCCACGTCGCAGATCGTGCGCAGGATGTCCTTGAGCAGCGCCTTGTCGTTGTCCGTGACGATGAGCTTCTTGAGCTTCTTGAGCAGGTCGCGCGTGCGCATGCGGCCGCCGTAACGGATCAGTTCCTGCTGAACACCGGCTTCCGTCAGCTTGTTCGCTGTGGACGACGAGGACGAGCCGCTCGAGGACTTCGCTTGCTTCACTGGGGTCTCGTCCTTGGTCTTACCCATCTCGTCAGCCTTGCGCTTGCCGTTGCCGCTATCTGCTGCACCATTGCTGCTCTTTGCAGCCGCGCCAGTACCGTTTGCGTCCGCACCAGAGCTCCCGTTGTCCACACCGTTGCCGTTGTTGCTCGCTGAAGTCTTGGAGCCATCGCCGCTGGGTCCAGCACCGCCGTCCGAGCGATCGTGGATGATGTTCCCGCCAAGATCGCGCTTGATCTTGTCCATGTCCTTGGCCGAGTAGTCGTCGTCGGATCCGTCCTGGTCGTCGTCGTCATTCTCCTTGCCAGGCTCGCCCATCTCGCCGCTCTGCGCGCGCTTGAGCAGATCCTTCATCGCCTGTCCGGTCTCCGTGAGCTTGCCCGTGCCCTCCGGGTCGACTTCAAACTCCTCGTCCTCCGAGTCGGACGCGACCGCCTTGGTGTCTTCGTGCTCGATCTCGGCCTCACTCTCGTCGTCGTCAAACTTCTCGTCAAAGTCGCCGCCGTCCTCGCCCTGCGCGCCTTCCTGGGTCACTTTCTTGGGACGGGCGGCGCGCTTCGGACGGCTCTCCTGCACCTCGAAGATGTCCTCGACCTCCGCTTTCTTCGCGCGCGGCGCACCACCGACTGCGCCAGTGCGCACACGCGGTGCGCTCACCGTGTCCCCATTGTCGTTCTTGTCCTCGCCGGCGAGCTTGTGCTTCATGAGCCAGCGCTCGACCGCGCGCTTCTTCTCGTTGTTGAGGTCCTCGGCTTCTTCGAGCGTCAAAGTGCGGTAGTTGAGCGGCTTCTTGAAGCGGAACCACTGCTCGACCGGGATCACGCTGAACTCGTCGTTGTGGCGGTTCTTCACGAGCAGCATGTACGTGGACGACTGGCCGCCTTCAAACACGCCGTTGAACTTGTTCTTGCCCTCCTTGTCCTCGATGACCCAGCCGGCCGTGCGCGTGTCCTTGCGGCGGCGGCGACGGCGCTTGCGCAGCGCCGGGTTGTACCCCACTTCCTCGTCTTTCGTCTCCTCTTCGTCCTCGATCACGCGCTCCGGCTCGCGGTACATCATCACGGGCTGCGGACACGTCTTGAAGTTGGGCACCTGCGGTACATCGAAGCGCGCGATGTTGTAGCGCTTGATCGACGGCGTCGCGCGCAGCACGAACGTCTCCTCCTTGGCGGACGACGCAGAAGAGGCGGAGGTCGAGGCGGGAGCCCCAGGACGGCGCTGGCCGGTGCTGCCAAGCGCTGCCGCCGCTCCTGGACGTGGAGCTGCAGCTGCTGAGCTTCGCTGCATTTTGGGAAGTGAGTGAGGGAGTGGTGAGGAAGATGAGGGAGTGTTGTGTGAGTGCTCGCTTAAATGCGATATAGGATTGCTTCATGAAACATTTATCAACTTTGCATATTTGTTGCAAATAATAAGAATCGACACAACCATGCAAAATGTGCCGAGAAAATGGCTGAGAGAGCATCTGCTAAAGTGCGGAGGTCTGCAGCACTTTTTCTTGCCGTGTTGTCCGCGAGGACCAGTGAAGCTCGGATAGCTTTGGACAGACACCGCGCTCGCTGAGACGACGATCGCGGCTGGTGAGTCATTTGGAAACGCTGCGAGGGAGCTGCGGCTCGCACGATCGGCTGCACAGCACCGCCACGAACGGGTCGGGTGCGTGCGAGGAGTAATCGGTCGCTCTCCCCGACCAATGGAGCTGCGCGAACAGATACGCGCTTTGGCGTCGAGAGACAGAACGACGAAGCGAGTGAGTGTGCCGGAGCTCA
>JAASFO010000695.1:0-14999 GCA_023333815.1 Globisporangium recalcitrans
GAAACAAGAGAGCAGATTCCACTTACGCTTGGCTCTCGACCACTTGGGCTTCGGTTGCTGGAGAGACCTTGGTGTCGTCAAAGAGAAACCACTGCGGCTTCGGACTCAGATCGCCGCCGTCGTCCCCGCTTAGCTCCAGTCCTGTGCTCTGGATGAACGCTGTGTAGTGTCCGCCCTGCACGGAGTCGCCGTGATGGTTGACCACCGCTGCGAGGTCGTACAGACTCGCATCAGGGTCGTCGCGATCGTCATTGCGGTAGCCAACGGTATCGACTCCTCTAGGTGTCGCTGGTCCATCGTCCGCAACTGCATCTGCCGCTTTGTCGGCTCGGAACTCCTCGAGACTCAGCTGCTTGAGCGGGAACTCCACAAAGTCCGAGAGCTTCTGCTGTTTGTGGAAGTCCAAGCGCTTGATGTGCACCACGAGCACATTCGGGAGCCGGTGGATGCGCAGTCGCTTGCTCATGTTGGCGTACGCGTTGCAGCGTCGGCAGTACACGCGGTTGATGCCTCGCAAGTGCTCCTCAGCTGTGAACTTGTGCAGCAGTGTGTCTAGAGACAGCGGTGATGGTGGCTGGGCATCTTGGTGCTTATCACCATCGCTTGCTAGCATGTCCAGAGAGAGCGAGAGGTCCAGGAACGGGTCAAACGCGCTCGACACCTGGTCGCAGACCGCACACTCGACTTCCGACACCAGCACGCCCGAGAAGTGCTGGTGCACGACGCAATCACAGAGCGACTTGCCCGTCGGCGTGAAGCGCGGCGACATGCCTCCCGGTGCAAACACGCGCTGGTGCGTGTGCGCATGGAGCCCACTGAGGAACGCGAGGAAAAACTCGTGCGCGTCGTGCTGCTGCGAGCCGATGAACGACGGCGCAAAGCTCCAGAACGCCTCCATGATCTTGTGCGGCACAAACGGCGATGTGAGAGCCCCAGTGGGAATGGCTGTGGCTGGAGACAGCGTCGCCATGAACTCGCCCAGGTCGCACCCCAGACAGATCCGAGTGCTTGGCGAAGGCGACGAGGACGACGATGCCAATGGCAAGGAAGGCGGTGACGATGACGAAGCCTGTTGTGCTGCCGCCACTACCGCTTGCTGGTGCTGGAGCTTCCGCGTCTGCTTGCAGATCGTCGTGCCGTGACCCTTTGCAACCAAAAAATAGTGCTGCAGCAGCGCGTTGTGCGCAAACGCCTGCAGCACGACGTTCATGTAGCACGTGTTGCCCATGTTCACGAGTCCTCGGCGCGACGGTCGTCTGGGCGTCGCCGGTGGCACAGTAGCAGCATTTCGCCAGAAAGAGGAGGAAGACTCGGAGGAGGAGGATGCTTTGCTTTTCAGGCGACGCACGTTGATCGAAAGCCCCACTCGGTGTTCTCCTTTTGCCTCCATCAGTGCGTCGGGGTAGATGAAATCCCGACAGCACGCGCAGTAGAGCTGCTGCTTGCGGATCAAGAGTCCTAGCATAAGAACGATTTCCCCGCGCACAACAAGCGTTAGGTTTGAGGACACTCTAGTACTGCCACCCGACTTCCGTCCTAAGTAGGGTATCCCAAGCATCCAAAGGACATACCGAGAGCGTGGTCGTTCAGGATCGCATGGGTCATGAAACTGTCGTCGTTGTTACTGGATTGCGATCCGCTCAGGTGCTCGCGGATGCCTGTGAACGAGCACGAGACGCACGCGTACAGTTCCTCCCGCACGCTGGCATCTATCTGTGGCTCCTACGTCACAGAGACCCACAAGTACAGTACACACAATGAATCAATCAATCACACGCCAGCTACATAGAGGAAATGAAACCCACCCTTCCTGGCACTCGCAATAAGCTCACCTGCTGCGTCGCACTGCAGTAGCGCTCAAGCCGCGCCATGTCATGCTGCTGGCTCTCAGCATTGCCAGCAGCTTTCTCGCGCAGCTGCTGCGAGAATGCGGCTGCGGCTGCTTTCGTGAAGTGCGCGCAGCCGTCCACAGCGCCTCCGCTGCGTCTGCGGCGCTTCTGCGGCGCAAAGAGCGTCGCCGATGGCATGTCTGTCTGCGGAGACTCTTGTGGCGTTGCGTGAAGATCTGACTTTGCCCATTCTTCTTCTGCTTCCCCCTTTCTTCTCACTCACCTCTTGACAGTTCACAATTGTTCATTTCAGCGAATGAGAGGAGTCGTTGATCGAATTCCAACCAATAAGAAGCGTGTACTCTCGACAACTGGTTTTAGTGATTTTCATCACCTTCGTGTCGAGTTGACTTGATGAGCACCTTGGTGACTGGATCGCAAGTCGACGGGTCGTCTTCGCTCCCATTCTTCGCTCCACCTCGAGGTGTCTGTCTCTCCCCTTCGCTCGATGTGACCACGTGGCTGTAAATATAGGCGAGCGGTCTCACCCAGCGCCGCGTGCACTTGCTCGTTCCGCTCTGCTGTGCGCGACGACTGCTTTTCTTAGCTCCCTCCGTTCTCGATTTACCATCGACTTTACCCCATAACCGATCGCATCGCTTTAGCTCTGCATGTGGTTTCGAGTCGTGGTGGCTGGTCGCTAGATTATCGACTACTCTCACAGGACAAGGTCAACAGCGTGCTTGACTGACGCCAGAGCGCTACGGGGACCAACCTTCCTGGACGAGTGTTACCCAACCGAGTCCCCCACTTGTGGCAGTGATCTGTTCCTCCCCCAGAAGTGCTTGCCTTTGAGTCAGTATCTCACCACCGCTTTGGTGTCCATGACCCGATCTCTATAGTCACAGCACTCGTCAAGTGTCTCTTACAAGAACCTGCTTCGCCCGAGGAAGTGCCGCCGACAGCAGCATCTTTTGACTGCGAGCGACACGCGGCCGGCAATCGCGAGTTCCCGTCCTACGACCAGTACGCACTCGTGTTCAAAGCGCACTGGTGCTCTGCGTCTCGGGCTTCTCGTCGCAACTCATCGCGGCGCTCGTGGGGCTGCAGCCAGAGCCGCGAACTGCGATCTGCCTCGAGATTGTCAACTGCAACTCGCGCGACACGATGAACCTCGAAGCGCTTGCGCGGTTCCTCAACGCGTTTATGGACCAGTGCTCGCCCGAGACGCTGCTGAGCTTCTTTGGGAACAGTGGCGAAGAGAACGAAGAGAACCGCCACCGAGCGCTGCTCGAAACGCTGCTGATCCTCAACTACTACGAGCCGATCCGCGACGTGCTATTACGCATTTTGAACGATCTCCCCGAGACCATGGCGTCGTTGAAAGGCGCGACAAACCAAATCCTGCACCAGCTAACCCCAAACTGAACGGTTCTGCGCCGTCCTCCTCCTGCGTCACCATCCAGAGTCGAACAGCGAACGACCTGCCGCACCAGGTGTTCTCGCGCATGCTCTTCACGTGCGACTTGCTCACAGATCTGATTCACGAGCGCCGCACGGGCAGCATCGGCTTCTTCTGCGTGACCGAGATCTCGTCCAGCGCAGATTTCGCGTCTCGACTCATCGATGCAGCACCTTGCGCCTTGAGAACGCTCCCCTCGGCGTTTGCGAACGAGTCGTACACGGTTAAAGTACTCAACTCGCTCCTCCAGCAATCGCAGTGCGGCTGCGTGACGAAAGCCGCGTTCCTCTCCAATATGGTGCCGCCTCCAGAGGTCGGAGAGTTCACACAGGGAAGTCCGCGTGACGACCTGCCGGTTGTATGGAAAGTGATACCGCGCGTCTCCCCGAGATCCTCGAGACCCTCCAGCTCCCGTCGCACACTCTACAATGACGAAGAGAAGTTCCTGATACTCAAAGTGGCGTCCACGAGCATGACAGCATCGTCGGAGTGATTGATTCTGCTTCTTCTTCGTAGCCAGTCCTCCGCGACCTAATTTAATCATAAATATCAAAAGCCAAAGAGCGAACATGCTGATTCATCCACACGACCTACCTTTGATTCCCTGCTTTCTTGCTCGAGTGCTTGATCACCCTTGCGAATCAAGTCTGGAAATGCGTCCACTCATTCCGAGAAGCAAATTGTTTAATAAGAGTGAGCTTACTGAGCTTTCTCAGGGCTGTCTCCTCTCTCCTCTGCTCTACTCGTGGCGTCCTCTCCGTCCACCTGAGCGCTCTGACTCTGCGACTCTTCTCGAAGTGTGCTGAGCAAGTGCAGCAGGAGCTTCTTCTGGGCATGCACGCTCTTCTTCTCCTCATCACCATCTCCATCTTCTTCTTCTTTGCCTTCCTGTTGCGCTGAAACACCGGTGCCCAGCATCTCCCACTGCTCCTTGAGGATCTGCGTCAGCACGTCCATCTCGATGCTGCGCTCGTGGAACTTGACCATGATGTATGCCCGATTCTTCTTTGAGAACGCACACAGGTGCGCCACAACGTGCGTGATGCGCTGGAGCGTGAACAAACCGGCATCTAACCTCCGCAAGTACCGCTCGTCCTCGTCTTCATCTTCGTCCTCATCGTCTTCTGCCAAGTCGCTCTGCTCCACGCGATTCAGGTACTTGACGAACAGATCCACCACGCGATCGAGCTTCTCCATGTCGTTCTCGACAAACTTTGCGTGGAAACGGTCGAGCACGTCGTACTTGGCGTCGGGCGTGAGCAAGGTGCAGAGTGACGCCATGATGCTCATGATGTTCTCTTCCTCTTTGGCTTTCTCCACACCCTTGGATCGCTTGTTCTTGGTCTTCGCAGACTTCTTCTTGCCCATGAACACGGAGAACAGGACCTTGAGTCCTCCAACCTCCACGAGCCGCTCGCAGTTCCGCGCATTGCCCATGATCGTGTGGTCCAAGATGCGCAGCGCGCCTCGGAACACGTACTGCGCGCGGTCTTTCATGCACCGCAGCACCAGCTCAATGCCCTCGAGGCGGCGGAAGTGGTTCTGCGCCGCCGGGAGCAGCAGCGCCGAGCAGAGCGAGTTCACGAGGTTCTCGACAAACTCTTCCTCTTCTTCGCTCGCGGGCTCGCGCTTGCGGTACGGTGCGATCGCCTGCAAGAGGTCGTCCAGCGAGTCCACTTGCACTTTGGTCTTCTTCCCCTTCTCGTTCTTGTCCACCGCCACGGAATCCAGTTTGATAAACTGCTCCTGCGGCTGCGTACCGGACTGCAGCAGGATCGACAGGATCTCGCTCGCGTACAGCTTGTTCTGGCTGAACTTGCGCTTGCTGCCGACCTGTTTCAGCAAGAACGGGAAGATGTCGGTCGTCGCACACACCTGCGCACACGTCGTTGGCTCCAGATCCGCGAGGTTCTCGAGGATCTGCAGCGTGTTGTAGATGCCCGCGGTCTCTTCCTCCTTGTCGTCAATGTCCGGGACGTCCAGTTGCTGCAGGTTGGCCACCAGCAACGCCAGCAGCTTGTGTTCGAGCAGCGCACGCACGAGCACCATGCGCGCGGTCATGGATCCTTCCTCCGCTTCGTCGTCCACATCCGTCAGGTCCGCCAAGAGCGCGACCACGTCCAGTCGGATGTCCAGGTTCTCGTGAGCGAAGAGGCTCAGCAGCATCGGCACAGTCTCGAGCTCGACTAGCGTCGGGTAGAGCGACGCGGGGGCGGCCGCCACCTGCTTCCACTTGGTCAGCTCGGCGTCGAGCGCGATCTCCGAGTCCATGAACTTCTCCGGCGCGTCCGGGTACTTGGAGCGCAGCAGCGCGTTCTTGCGGATGAGCTTGTCGAGCGCGTTCGCCATCGACTTGAGCGCGCGCGCGTCCAGCTGGTCCATCTCCTGCGCGCTGGCGTTTGCCACGAGCGCGTCCAGCTCCTGGGTGGAGAGCGAGGATGCCGTGGTTTTCTTGCGGCGCGTCTGCTGGTCGTGGACAGCGTTGCCGTTGTCGTCGTCATCATGCGGACGCTTGCTGCTGCTGTCGTCCAGCACGCGCGCAAAGTGATCCTCCATCCTGCTCTTCGTCTGTCTTGCTCTTGTTGCTAAATGTGAGCAAGCATGGAAAATGGTGGAGCTAAAAAAGAGCCATTCACTTTGATTGGTGTATTCTTGTGATGCCAAACATACTCCAACTCTCAAGAACAGTAAGATAAGGGTTCGTTTCGTCACCCTTCAAAATGAATCGCTGAAAGAGATCAAATCGATCATCGTTTCGAATCTACGCCATTGTGGGGTACTGCTGCTGCTCTAAGATCTCGATGAAGCGAATGGTGCAGAGACTGCAGCTCCTGGTCGAGAACCGAAAGGTCACGATGCACTCGCGACGACGAGAGCAGCTTTGCCGCTCGTGAGATACCGCCACAACTGCCGCTGCTTGCAACAGAGCAGTCAGAAGAAACTGAAGATCTGGAGACGCTGCCCTTGATTTCTGGTGGCGACGCTGCCTTCAACTCTGCGCCACTGATCGAGGTGTTCCTCAGGCTGCCATTACCACCACCAAAGTCGCTGTTCTCCTTGTCGGCGTCACTGCCACTCTTCACAGCACTCAACCAGCACTGCAGTAAGAAACTCTCGCGTTCACGGCGATTCGAGTCACCTCGCTTGTCGTGGCTCAGAGTGTTCTTGAAATCCTCCGACTTGATATGGCTGTTGCTGTCGTGTCCCTTTTGTCGACTCTGAAGCGGCTGATGAGCAGGCGCTGACACTGGGACGTTCGTGCGCACCTTGTAGTGCGCCACCTGCGCCTCGAGACGATCGCAGTGCGCGCTCTCGTCGTGCAGCTGGCTCTTGACGCACTCTAGCTCTGCTCGTGCCTGCACCGCGATGATCTTGAGCTGCGGGAGCTCCCTGTTGACGAATGCGCGCAGCGTGTCGAGCTCATCGCGAAGCAGGGTGTTCTGGGCACGCAGCTGCTCGACCCGGAGGTCCAGCTTGAAAAACTCGTGCGGGCGCTTCTCGTGATGAGAAGAAACATCGGCGCGTGCTCCTGGAGCCTGGGCATTCAAAGTGGCTCTCGAACTCTGCTTCTGGATGAGCTCGACCTCTTCCTTGAGACTCCTTGCGAGCGCTCTCAGCGCCACGATCTCCTCCTCTTGTCGCTGATAGTCCACGAGAACGCGCAGAAGCTGCTCCCGCAGGCGACTGTTCTCGTTTTCGGGTTCCACCTCTTCGTCGACACAAGCGCCTTCATTGACGATGGTCGCCTTCCCACCATAATCAGCACCAGACTCAGGCTTCATCCTCGGCGTCGTCTTCTTCTTGCTCTTCTTCGCTGTATGTGGTGGCGGTGCTTTCGCTGCATCCATCAGGACTTGGCGCGCCTGCGCTCTTCTCACAATCGCCATATCCAGTTGAGACAAAGAGATCGGCTTTGACGACTCTTCATCGCAAGACGACTGGAGCAAAATATCCAAGAGCCACTTCCCTTATTATTGTTTCAGGCAAACTACAGAACTGACGATGGCAGACGAGCTGCGCCATTTGGCTCGCCATGAGAAGAAGAATATCGTGAGAGGCTGGAACAGCGCGCAGGCGTGCACCGCTCAGCACCAGAGCAAACAGCAACGACACGCTGAGCTTCCCAATCAGCCCGACAACACCAGCGATCGTGAAAGCGGTCGCATCTTGGCGACAGACAACCAGCTCGAGCCGAACGACCGGCTGATGCAGTGGCTTCGACAAGAATCCGTGCCGTCCTCTGCAGTTTCTTCTCAGTGGGAATCCCAGTTCAGCGACCACACTCAGCAACACGGCCAGGGAGGAGCTGACGACGAAGATCTGGAAGAGGTGATCCCGCTGACCTCGGGTCAGGTCAAGCACGCGTGCCGGACTCGCGCGCGACGACAAGAAGCCCAAGATGCCATCAAGAGAGCGGCCGAGACGAAGGTCAAGAGAGAGGTGCTGCTGGGCTTGCAGGATAGTAAAGAGCCTGCAGTGTTGAGGCGGAGAGCGAGTCAGAGGAGTACCCACGACGACCCGCAAGCAGCTCATCTCGGGTCGCGACGTGCTCTTGTCCAGTGATTGCACATCTGGAATCGTGGAAGGCTTACCTTTGAGCGACGCGAAGCTCATGATGCAGCAGTTGTGCACGCAGAGCCTCATGTACTGCATGCGCGAGCAGGAAGTCGTCCCGGTAGTCGATGCTTCTCGGCAGCGAGTTGGGCTCTTGCTTCGCTCGCGAGTTCCATCGACTTGATCGATGCTGTCCAGATTTGGCTCTGTTGACCCTTCTTCTATCCAACTAGAAGTAGAAACGCGGATCGGTTAGAAATAGAAACGCACATAGGAGGATGCATCATTCTCACTTGCACAAACCAAATGCCCAAAACCAGAAAGCAACAACAACCATGAGCAGCTTGCTGGGCATCGCGCTGGTCGTGGACGACATCAACAAGGGCTGCAACCTGGCGTTCCGGTACCCGGCGCCGCCGTCGGCCATGGACCACGTGTCGTCCTTCCACAAGCTGAGCCCCGCGCTCTTCGCCAAGCTCTTCCGCCCCAAGAACGCGCTCTGCAACCAGAGCTTCGAGCTCGTGATCGACGACCTGCGCTTCGTGAGCCACCCTGTGCTCGTCACGCTGCGCGCGCAGGTGCCCGCGGCCGTCACCGCCCACGGCATCGCTATCGGTAATGCCGCTAGCGCTGCTGGTGGTAGTAGTGCTGCTACTACTACTGCTGGTGCTGCGGCTGGAGTCAATGCTCCCGTCACTGCATCAAATGCTCCAGCAACGGGCGGTTCGATTGCGACGATCAACGGCGGCACGACGTCCGGCAACCGGAACGAGACGACGATGTTCAACATCATCTTCGCGCTCGAAGAGGACCTCTCGCAGCTGGACGAAGAGGACGAGGAGGTCGTGCTGCGGCGCCGCAGGAGCATCACTGCGTTCCGCACAGTGGCGGCGCAGCTCGCGAACGGACTGCTGCACGAAGAGCTACGCTCGGGCTTTGTCTCCAAGGAAGTGCGCGAGCTGCTCTACATGCGCGACGAGCTGGTGCAGAACGAGCGGCTGGTGAACGCGTCGAACGGCGGTGGGGGCGGTGGCATCACGGGCGGAGGCGGTGGAGGTGGTGGCGGAGGAGGTGGTGGTGTGGGCAACAGCAGCGGCGCAGTGGGCAACCACCACCATCTGCACCGCAAAGACGGCGGCAATAGCCCTGAGAACGCCAATGGCGGTGGCATCGACGTCGATCCGCAGACGTTCATCGACGTGGCGCTCGGCAAAAGCGTGCTCGCGAACGACCTCAAGAGCGTGTTTCATGGGCTGGACGAGTCCGGCACGGCGCACGTCGTGATCAACCGCTGGGTCAAGCTCTCGCTCACGCTGACAGACTCGGTCGCGGTCAAGATGCAGAACCTGCGGCCGTACCACACGCTGCTGCTGCTCGCGGACGAGGACAAGATCCTCGACTCGCTGCCGACGGACCACTCGCAGCAGCTGCGACTGCTCATCGAGGTCGCGAACCCGCTCAAGAGTTTCCAGGAACTCGCGCTCGAGACGTCGATCCCGATCCACCAGCTCTTTCGGCTCTCGGCGCACTTGGTCTACTGGGGCTTTGGCAAAGTGATCGACACCATCACGCTGCGCAACATCTACCAGGTGAACCCGCAGGCGAAGCTGCGCGCGCAATCAGCGCTCGTGCTCGAGTTCCGCCGCAAGTTCGCGCCGCACGAGCTCAGCGAGGTGCTCTCGAGCTTCTCCGGCTCACGCTCGATCAGCGAGTACATGAAGAGCCTGTCGAGCGTCAAGAAGACCGAGTACATCCATATGCTGGTAAGTACACGCATGGGAGCTTGAGGATCGTGGTTGTGTGGTACGAGAGTCTGACAATGTCTGCTTTCTTATCCATCCGTGCAGATCTGGCTACTGCAGCAGAATTTCATCATCCAACTGCACCGGTACGTGTATTTCATGATCCCGACCGAGGGCGACCACGCGTCCTCCGAGTACGCGCGCCAGGAGAGCAACGGCTCGTTTGAGAACAACTCGTACGGCTCGAACCAGTTGTCGCACCACCACAGCCAAATGAGTCATCACAGCCGCAACAACAGCTTCCTCGGGATCCAACCACAGACGCCTCCGCTCGGGCTCAGCGAGCTGCACCTCCACCAGCTGCCAGAGGACAACTTCTCGCTCCAGTCGTTCATGACGTCCAAGGCGTCGTCCATAGTAGCAGCAGCAAAGCCCCACAGCCAAAACCAGACCCGGCAACTAAAGCCACGGCTGCTACAGGACTCGTCTGCTACCAACAACAACCCGTTCGCGCTCTCGGAGCAGGAGCGGGAGTACCTGGAGCGCATCGCGACGACAAACCCCGTCTACACGCTCTTCAAGCGACTCTGCATCTACTTCCACGGCCAGTACCACCTGGAGGAGATCATGTGGCGCGAGAACGTCTCCCGCAGCGAGTTGCGCACCGTGCTCAGCACCTACCAGGACATCATCGTCTGCTGTCTGCACGAGTAGTACCAGGAATGAAGTAGCCCTGAAGGACGAGGTGGAAAGTCGAGTTTTGGTCCCAAGTTCGTGGTTTGTATTCAACCAATGGTGGTGGAGAAATAATGAGGAGGAGGATTGCTGGTGGTGGCTGGTCAGTACTGTAGCGGCGGTGGTGCTTACTCCGCTACCACTGCTTTCTTTGCGCGGAGTGTGTCGATCACCTCGAGGATCGTCTTGCGGAAGCCTTCCTGCTCCAGCAGAATACCAGTCACATGGCCGGTCTTCAAGTACCGGAACTGCGCAGGTTTCCACTTGGTGCGCATGCGCTGTTGTCGGTACAGCATACACGAACAGATCAATCACAAGAGTCAGTCAGTCAGTCATGAACCTCCATCGTCATATGACACCACCACCTCTAGCTCTTTACAAGCCATTGAGACGAACCTGCCACTGCGCCTCGGTGACGCCAATGTACTCGTCCTCCGTCCCGACGACAAACACGACGGCGTCGGCGCGTCGCGGCGGGTGAAAGTTGTCGATGTCCGTGATCGAGAGGAACATGCGCATGCGCTTCTTGGCCTGCTGCACGGGGTCTTCGTCCACAAAGTAGCTCTCCTGCTCGACTTCGCTCGACGCCGCGACGCCGTGACCCAGAAGCATCTTGTCGAGCATCTGCAGCTCGTGCTGCTTGTAGAGCGAGGTCCAGTTGCAGGACGCCGAGAGCAGACCGTCGGCAAACACGGGCACAGCCGACGGTGGAGCGAGCCACGCAGTCGCGCCGACTTCCCCTGGGAACACCGACGCGATCATCGCCGCGTGCAGCCCGCCCATGCTGCTCCCGGCGATCACCACGTGCGAGTACCCGTGGTGCTTCTGGAAGTACGCCAGCAGCGACTTGGCTTCTTCGATCGTGGCCTGACCGAGCACGGGCAAGTCACTCACTCTTCGCAACTTGGAGCCTTTCTGGTCGCTGGGCTTGCGGCGACCGTAGAACGGACCTTCCAAGATCTGTCATGCAGCAGCGTAGGACCAACACGGAAAGCAGTTTATGCAATAGACATAAAGACAAGCGAAGCATAGGGCTGTCAGCATGCTATGGGATACGCACCAGTGTGGCGACGCCCTTGCGCGCCAGTGGGATGCCGATGGACGTTCGGCGATGAAAGAACCCATGCTCGCCCGTTCCGGGTAGCAGCACTAAGATACACAGTACCAACAGCACAGAAAGTGTTCAGTGCGAGTCTAGCCCCGCCTGAAGCGTTTCTCCATACAACTCGCGTTCAAGCACTCACCGACAAGAGGGCGGCTGGCCGAGCCCTGGACGGGCGTAGCACGCGACTGCGGCGGAGTCGTTGTCTCCCACTCCAGCGGCGTCACGAGCTCGCAGAACGCGTCGAGACTCGCGCTCGGCAGGAAACTCTTGGCGTTCGGCAGCGTGCTCCTAAAAGTGCCTTCCTGGATGCACACGCGCGCGCCTCGCAGCAGCTGCTTGCTGCTCCAGCGCAGATCCTGCGGCGCCAGCTCGTTTACCTCGCTCATGCGCTTGCTCTGCAGCAGCTCGCGCACGCGCTGGGGCGTGTTGATGTCGCCCCAGCCGTCGCAGAAGAACCCGTTGGGGAACAGCACGGGATTCTGTGTGACCGTGGCGGTCACGCGGTCCACGTAGCGGTGGTGCGCGCTCGTGAGACCGTCCAGCACCTTGCTGGGCGAGCGCAGCAGCAGCGCCAGCAGACCCCACGGGTGCGGCACGACGCCCGAGAGCTCGAGCGGGAGCATGCCCAGCATGCCGAGCTGCTGCTGCAGACGCAGCACGTGCGCGCGCCAGTAGCTGCTCAGGCGCGAGGGCGACAGCGCGGCGGACGCGGAGCTCTTGCGCAGCATGGCAGACGTCTGGTCGGATCAACGGACTCCGTGAGTGGCTTGATGCGAACAGAAGAGAGCGCTCCAGGTGACTCGGAGCTCTTGCTGTTGCTTCTTCTTCTTCTTGAGCTTCTTCTGGTCGTCAGGTCAGCTATTGTTGTTGTTGTTCTGTCGTGTCCGACCTGATGTTCGCTGATTTGGTCGCTCTGTTTGCTTAGAAACTTTCCAAAATCTGTAAATGGAGCGACAGAAGGTTGCAAAACCATGCGCCATTCGACAAAGTAGGGTGTTGATGGCTCAACATTCTCAAAGTCGGCTCTGATGCTATTGAGCAGTCAACACCCTATTTTGGCTTTGAGGCTGACTGACTTCACGTCAATTCACTAAAGGTGCAAGCAACTTCCTCCGAGAGTAGGTTGAGAAACAGGATCTGGTCGAATGCGACCGTGTTGAGTCGCAGAGACGGGTGGTTCACGAGCGTGTTGAGCACGTTGTTGGAGCTGAAAGCCGCAAAGCTCTCGATGGAAGACGTCGACGAGATCACAGAGAGTCGCGGGTCCACCACCACGACCGAACTCCGGTGCAAGAACGACAACGGTCCCGACGCGTACCTGCCGTCGGAGGTCGACGCGATCGTGTTGCCGCGACAGCCAGTACCACCATTGCTGTCGGTCTTGAGCTCGAAGCGCTTGAGTGTCTTGCGGCGAATGTAGATCGCGACCCCCGTGACGCTCAGCGCGACGGAAATCAGGATCGGAACCAGATACAGCAGGTTAAACTCCTTCTTCTTCGCGACTTGGCGCAGCCACGACGCCACCAGCGCTCCAGGCTTTGGACGGCGCCATTTGGTTTGCTCTGCGGCTTTCGCACTGACTGTCGCAGCATCACTGCTTCCAGAACTTGGCGAATACGGAACGCAGGGGATGACCATCGATGGTTTGTCGGGACATTTGCTCAGTGAAGAACTGGGAGCTTCGCCACTGGGGCTAGCGGCGTGGATACTGTACATGACGTAGGCGCTGTTGTCGTTCTCCCACGCGTGCTTTCTGACACTGAGCTCTGGCATGGCAGAGTCGTCGCCGCCGTCTGCCCACATCGGGAACAGGCGGGAAGACGACGTCGAGCTGCTGTTGCTGTCGCTGCTCTTGGCATCTGCTGTCACAGCACAGAGGCTCTTGCTCTTGAACTGGCCGTCCGAACACGTCAGAGTCCGGTACAAACTCGGCGCATTGCTGCTGAAGGAGCAGTTTCGTGCCGCGCAACTGCTGCTGCTACTACTCACTTGGCCAGCAACCTCGTTGGAGACTGCAATGTCGCTCATCGCGAGACCGCATTGCACGCACACTGCTGTCGCCAAACGCGCAGCCAGAGTCCCACACGAGCGCGCGCTGCAAGAGCTCCGGCAGGTCGTCGAATTGCAACGACGCGTCCGAGAGCCGCTGCTCGATCTCCTTTGGCAGCGGATCCTGCAGAACCAGTTTACTGACAGAGTCACCTCCTCCATTGGCGCCATCTCCTGCCAGATAGCGTCGATAGAATTGCTGCGCAA
Organism: Globisporangium recalcitrans; assembly: GCA_023333815.1. Lineage (NCBI taxonomy): Eukaryota > Oomycota > Peronosporomycetes > Pythiales > Pythiaceae > Globisporangium > Globisporangium recalcitrans. The sequence continues at coordinate 13,684 of JAASFO010000695.1, forward strand.
AGTCGGAAGACGTGCCGTCGTACTTGTACCCCGCACTCACGTGCACGCCATGGGTGTCTTTCGAGTGCTCTGATATGCCGCCAGTCACGTTCTTGACGTCCAGAGCGCCTTGCATGGACGGATTTGACGCTGCTGTGGCGTTCCCGGATGCAGCGTCAGTCTTGTCCAGCTGGAGCTTCTGTGTGTACTCTTCGAGCCACGTGGTCATGAGCTCGCTCTGCGCCGGGCGACACCAGCGCGTGTCGGTTCGAATGTACGGCGCGCAGGGGATCACCATCGCCGTTGTTGCTGCTGTTGACGAAGTTGTGCAGACCCCGCTGCTCTCTTCTCCTTCCGGTAGAGCCGAGTGGATCGCGTGCACGTGCGCAGGCTGCGCCGTCGCGTCTTGATTCGGCCACTTGTGCCGGCGCGCCTGGATGTTTGGGACTCCAGGTAGCTGGCTCGAGTTTTGCAGCACCTTGCTCAACCACAGCGGCGTGCTGGTGCTTTGGACGCGGTTAGCCCCGTTCTCCGCGTGCTGTCGGCTTCGACAAGCGACCGCGACACACTCATAAATAAACTCACGCATGCAACCGCAAGGGTGGTCGTGAATGTTCGTCGGTCGCGGTCTCCTCCACGCACGCGTCGCGCGTGGCACGGAGCGGAGGCGCAATGGAGACTCGCCGTCGCAGCGTCGCTGCTCATGACGATCGAACACCTCGATGGAGATGGAGGCTTGGGTGTAACCAGACGCCGCTGACACTTTCTCGCGCTCTTGTGGGTCTCGATGGAGCCTGACAGAGCGAGAAAGTTGGTGTTGTGTGGTTGCTTTAGTCAGAAGAAAACGGCGAAGAAGGAGAATGCCGGTAGAACCAAAGAAGCAGCAGCGCTCATGCTATGACACCTCGGCAAAATCAAAGCGCTGGCTTTCTCTTGAGCAAAGAACGAAAGCAGAACTGGCGCAGCAACGGTCGAAAGCCATCAGTCGATCATCCATCCATTCGACGGATAGCAGTTGGACTAGCGACTTGAGCTGCACATATCGCCCGAAAGTAGAAGCAAGCAAGCACACACAAGAACGCCATTTCATTTCCATGTTTCCTTGAATCTTCTCAACTGATGACCCGATTTTCTCCCAACTGAAGAGCTAGAAACGGACGCTGATGTTGCATCACCAGCGTTCATCCAGAGCACAAGACTGGAGCTAAGCGGGGACGACGGCGGCGATCTGAGTCCGAAGCCGCAGTGGTTTCTCTTTGACGACACCAAGGTCTCTCCAGCAACCGAAGCCCAAGTGGTCGAGAGCCAAGCGTAAGTGGAATCTGCTCTCTTGTTTC
>JAASFO010000696.1:0-14992 GCA_023333815.1 Globisporangium recalcitrans
CGCAAGCCGCCTGATGTGTCACTTTCCAGCTAGCGGCTAGGGACGGGTGGAGATGTCCGCACCACCCTCGGCGTCGATACATCTCCACGATTTCTCTCGATCGCTCGGCTCGGTCTGATGATGCTTTCGTTTATGTGTGTGTTTGTAAACGAATCTGTCCGCTATTGCATTCGCTCTCTCAGCGGACATGTGATACTGATACGCCCCAGCAGCATCGAGGAGGACGCTGATCGCGGTGCCGCTCTATGTTGTTCGCATCCATTTCATGCATGCAACACTGGTAACGCGGAATCCTTCCGTGTTTACGTGACCTGGATCGTGACGAACAGACCCAAAATGAAGCGGACTATGGTTCCCTGGAGTTGCTCGTTCATCCACATCGGCCACACATCCGAGATCTTGGACTTCTTCACCGAGGACAACTTGTAGATCTGGCAGACGGCCGTGAACAAGCTTCATTCTTCGATTGCTATCAGCTGAACATGTTGCAGAAAGTATGTGTGACAAAACTGTCAACATATCCACACATTTGCAAGCTAATATGTGATGGAGTGATCTTCATATTCTCACATTCGACAATCTATCTCGGATAAATTGCGGCTGTTTCATAAAATACACAATCTTCGGATAAAATACGGATAAAAGAGGATCCACAGTTAAGCGACATAAAACGCACCAAAAAGCAAGTCGAGTTCGTGTTAGAAACCTGGCGTATTTTGGACCAAAACTGTATTTTCATCAAGTAAATTTGATGTATCCAAAGCAAAATTCATGATCGACATTAGCAATTGTTGAGCGAAACTGGAAAATGCGCCAAAACTGAATATTGGCATTGCGAAAGCAACATCGACTCGACAGAGTCACACTCAATAGAGTCACAACGGAAAAAGCGTCGGCGAAAGCAAGCTGCGAGCAACCAACCCACCAGACCCGTCGCCCAAGCAGAAGCAGCTCCGCGCAAACGCTCAAAGCACTACGACCGCATACGGCAGCAGGTGTGGGTGCGCGTGTGTGCATGTGTGCATGTGTGCAGTTGAATCCGTCTGCCGCCCTCCGCCTCAGTTGGCGCTCTCCGTCATTTTGTTGGAAATGTGGAAATTGGTTGAGGTGTCAACCACATGTGACTCTCGGCGTTCACGTTGCTCTAACACCCGCTCTTCGTATGTGTGCGTTTGTGATCTATCCCCCCTCACTCTTCGTGTGCTGTAGTCGCTGGGTCGCTCTGTCTGTGGTGAGTCTACAAGGCGAGACGAGCGTTGAACGCTCGACCACCAATATCCCCCTCCTCGCAGTCTCCCTCCCTCCTCCTTCACAACCTCCAGCTAGTGCCAACAAACAAGACGCACAAGTATGGATCCGGAAGAAGTGGCGCTGCGCACAGAGGAGTACTATGGTGAGAGCGGAGTGCAGCTGCTGCAGAATTGGCGTAGTGACGAGCCCAGGCACCAACCAATTCTGACGATTGTGGTTTCTTGCCTTTGTGTGTGTGTTACCTCTCTCTCTATTTAACCAAATAGACACGCTGGCAGACAGCGAGTCGCTGCACGACATTCTGAACGAGAACGCGGGACTGGTGCTCGCTCGCGTGGGCAGCTACCCTCCATGGCCGGCGCGGGTACGGATTGCACCGTTTTGTTCTTCCGGATGGCGCATTAGATACTACGTAGATGTGAGTGCTCATTGTGTTGGTGTGTCCTTGTTGTTGTTTTTTCTGATCCTTTAGTTCAGCGAACCGGGAGAGTTTGCAAAGATGTCCAAGTACCGCCTGAAGAAGAGCCACGTTTGCGTCTATTTCTTTGGCACCAGGAACTTGTAAGTCGTGGTCATGAAAATGCCAGCGAGCTGAGTTGAGCTAACCACGTTGCGTGTTGGATTGCGAGCAGTGGATGGGTGCCAAAGAGCGCGATTATGCCATTTTCACAGGACGTCGGCGTGCTCAAGTCTGCGAAGAAATACAATGCGCAGCTCATGCAGGAAGCGCTGGAGGAAGCGAAGTTCATCCTGGACGGCACGGACGGCGCAGGCATTCGCTTCTACGACCGCATGTACGTTATCCAAAGACGTGTCCATCTTAGTGAGAACGCGTGGACACAACAATCTAATCGTGGTTGTGAATGGATTTCTGCACAGTATGGAGAGAAAAGACGACGCTGTCGACTTGCCGTGCGAGATCTGCAACCGCGTGGACGATCACTACTCGAATTTGATCCTCTGCGACGGCGTGGACTGCAAGCGCGAGTTCCACATGAATTGCCTGGTGCCGCCGCTAGTGGTTGTTCCACCAGGGGACTGGTTTTGTCCCGAATGCACGAAAGATCTGTCGTCCAAGCAGCTGAAGGCGAGCAGGAGAAGCGAGAAAAGCGGACAAATGTCGGCGGACGAGGAGGATCTCAGTGCTTCAGCGGATGCTGCGGTGCTATCACCAGGGAGCTCGGCGACACCGCCGACGAGAAAAGTGAAAAAGGAAAAGCAAAAGATGCGCGATGGATCACTCAAGCGCCGATTACAGTCGGAAGTCGAGGAACCAGATGCCGCCGCTGGCGCTGCTGTCAGCGGATTACGGCAGTCTTCGAAAAGATCTCGCTTTCCGCGCTCCACCGGTGAGTCGTCAGCTGAAAGTTCTCCGTCGAAAAGTATTCCTGAGGCGTCACCACAGAGGGACATGCCCCAAACGAAACCACCGACGACGCATCTCTCATCAGCGGTGTCCAGTAAAAAGCCCCCGGTTATTGATATTCCGCTCGCAAGTGTCCAGCTGGGCATGAATGCAGACGTGGACGACGACGAATCGGAAGTTGAATCAGACGAGCGCTGCTTGATGTGCGGATACGGAGGTGAACTCATCCTCTGCGAGTTCCCAGGTTGCGCGAAAGTGTACCACCAGTTCTGTTTGGGAGCGTATCCGTTCCCGAAAGACGAAGATGTGCCTTGGTTCTGTCCTCGCCACACGTGTGCGCTGACTGGTGAGAAAGAGTGTCTGCTGGATCTGGATGGAGGAGGATCGTATGGACGAGGACGTGGCGCTTCACCGAGGAAACCCGTCGCGAAGAACCTGCTTTGGAAATGCACGCAGTGCCCCTTGGGAATCTCGCACGAGAACTTCCCACCTGTAAGTTTGTTTTGTTCTGTTATCACCGAGTGAAGCGGGCGTCGTCATCACTGCAGCTGACGATTTGTTTCCTCCCATTTGTTCCTTTCCGATCTGCTTTGTGTAGCTGCCAACAACCAGTCTGTTCTCCAAGAAGCTGAAAACGTTCATTTGCCCCAACTGCAGCCACAATGCGCCGGCGAAGGTGCAGCTTGGTAGGATGTTGGAGAAGCTGTGGTCGACGATGGCAACGAATCGTCAGGGGATGCCTTTCTGCGGACCATTACTCTCCGGATTGGACGATGACGATGAGGACATGATTGAACTACGAGAACTGGATCTGTCCAAGATCCTGGCGAAGATCAGACGTTTGGAATACGAACATTCGTCCACTTTCATCGATGACGTGGAGCAGCTCGTAGAGAACGCGCTCGCGATCATCGGAGACCGCTCTCAGCCGCTGGCAGAAGCGGCAAAGACTGTCAAACTCATTTGCAGCGAGCAAGTGAGTATCCATCAGCACAAGATCCTCGCGATTGACAACAAGGTGAAGCGGAGCAAGCTCGAGAGCCGAAAGCAAAAGGAGCAGAAAGACAGTGGTCCGTGGAGCTGGAAGCGCAAATGGCCGATTCGATGGCGACAGGAGTGCGGGGTGTCGGAGGATAAGAATTATCCGCAGTTGGATGCACGATCTCTGGATGAGTGGACAGCGTACATCACAAGTGCTCCGTTGTACGCGACTGGTGATGCACTCGACGACCGATTCGAGACTGAAAGCTATGTTCCTCGAGCAGCGAAGAAGAGCGAGGAACTCGAGCGACCCGTCAGCAATAACGCTCCAGCTTCGCGAAGCAAAGCAGGTGCCACCCGGGAGTATGAAGAGGTGGTGCACAGCGTGGAGCGAACACATGCAGAGCCTCCGAGCTTCCCTGGTTTGACGCTCTCTGAAGGGACCGACATCATGGTTGCGCTTGGGCAGCTCTCGAAGAGCGATCATGAGAGCAGGAAGTTGCAGTTTGGAGGCGCGAAGGAAGGTGACTTTAATGATGTTGATGGTCGTGACTTCTTCTTGTCGCCATCGAGCAGTGAGATGCAGCACATGTTCGACCAGCAATCCAGCCTTCTTCGACAAGCGCTGGAGGCGCAGTCTGCGCTGCAGAGATCCTGGCTTCTCAGCCAACACAGGATGCTTGGACTTGGCGAAAACAGCGGCTTTTCGGTCGGAGAAGGTCGCCTCGCCGCGGAGTTGCGACTTGCTAACAAGGTAAGAAACATATGCAGAGTGTGTTGAGCTGGATGGTGTGCTTGCGGGTTTCCTCATGCGAGTGTTTGAATGCTCGCAGAACCTGAGAGCGCGTCTGCGCAACAAGGACAAATTGGTGGACCAGCTGACTGCCGATCACACGACGTTGAGGTCGGAAATGGCAGCGCTTCAGAAAGAGCTCAGCGAAAGCAAGGTACTGTACGTGTCTCTTGGGTGCTTTTGAATCAACAGCCGACTCATTGTTAGGGCTTGAATTGTATCTCTATGCGTAGCTTCGAGTGCAAGAACTGGAAAGAAAGCGCAACGCTGGAGAGCACGTCGCTGCCTCAAGCGAAGAGGCTTCAAAATCCCGAGCAGCGAACTCGGATCTCAGCGTCGCGGATGCCACAGGAGGCGTGTCCTCTGGCGAAGAGGTCACCACCCAGTCAGGGAACAGCAGTCAGAAGAACTCGGCTGGTCGCTTCCCACGTTCGAATCCTCGCAAGGCAGCAAAGTGAGTGGTGGCAGGGAGATCAACATCGGTCGGTGCAATGCCATCGTGATGAATATTCTAGACTCTATGGCGAGTGTTATTACAAAATCTTGCAAATCTGACAGGTGTGGCAGGTGTGTTTGTTCACATAACGTGCATTGCTCTATTGGACTTCCCTTCGCGTGATGAGCGATATTTCTCAGAACGGGGTCGTCTTTTACGGTCTGGTTTCTGTCTGTCTGCCTCAGAACCCGACCAGCTCGTTCTCTCTAATTGACGTCGTGATATTCCAGAGGTCTGCGGAATAAATGGACGGCTCTGTCCATGGCACGAGCAGCCGCGTGAACCCGTAAATGCCGACGAAGTAGCCGCCAAGAATCACTGCTCAAGGATGAAAAAGGAACAAGGAGGTGAGCCAGTTAGTCACTCTGGAAAAGCACAGTGCTGGATCAGCCAAATGGGGAAAATGAATGGCACGTACATATTCTGAATGGGTGCAGCGAGTTCTCCGGATTGAAGAACGTGAGATCTGGAAACCCCATGATGTTGCAGAACACGTGCACAGTGAAGATCGACGCAAAGTGACCTACACATACGGAGAGAAAGTTGCCGAGGAGCTTAATACTGACTATGAATACATGAAAACGAGACAGGAGCAGCCCACCAACCAGTTCTCAGGTACAGGAAGCTCGCATATGCCCCGAAGATCGATGTGTAGAGCAACTGGAAGCCTTTATCAAAACAAGACAAACACCCACAGAACACCACCAATCAGTCCACTATCACGAAAATATCCAACAGACGGAAAGCAATACGCATGCTCGAAGCAACCCACCTGCGATCAGAGCAGCGTCTTTCGCCGAGCGACCATTTCGCACGTGGTCCACGAAATGGTGCAAATGCGCTACAGCCACAGAAAACAACACCGCTTAGTCAACGTGCATACCGCTTTCCAACATAACAACAAATCGCTGCGTACCAACACCGAACGTGAGCGGACTGCCGAGAATGATCTGCTTGACCGTAAAGTTCGCGCACACGAGCAGTGGGATCATGCAGCTCCGGAACACGAACTCTTCAGTCAATGGACCCAACACGTAGTTGCGCAGCGACGGCAAGCGGTCGTGCGTGATCGAGTAGTAGAGCGCCGAGTTCTTGACCGCAAACCAGACGCCGTTCGAGTGGAACTGCTTGGACACGTTGAGCAGGCGGATCGCGTTCGCGAGCAGCGCGCCCGTGAACAAAAGCGCCGTGATGAGCAGCGGGATCACGATCGCCTGCATCAGTCCGTCGTAACGGATTCCGAGCCACGCGGCAAACGAAATGCTGCGGTCGTCCTGTACAATCCAATGCAACAGCCACGTTGTAATACAACACCAGTGAGAATAAAAACGACGCTAGAGACGCATGGCACGCCTGATATCTCTCATTAAGAGAGCCAAGACAGCAAGCGAGATAGACAACGCACATGCTCATAGAAGACCGCAAGCAGAAACGGACAGAGCGCGCAGAAAATGCAGATCAGCAGGAAGCGCGCGAGGATCTACACGCACATACACGCCGACCAACGACAACAGCAACCACAGAGTAGCAACACATACACAGCTGTCAGAAAACACCCCGTCCAGATCCCCTCCCATTTCAGCATTCATCATTCGGCATCGATTGAACGAACGAACGAGCAAATCCGATTGAAGTGGCGCACTTGATACGTACGTGGGTCGGGTGGTCGCGCGGCAGACGGCGGATGGTGCGCGGCAGCGTGTAGAGCACGCCGACGTAGGCAGCGGCCATACAGAAGCACGCGACCACGGCGGAGGTCGGCGTCACGCTGAAGCGCATCTTGCGTGGAGGCTCGCTCGATGATCTATCTATCTGTCGAATGTGTTTTTGTAGGGGGAACATGAGCTTCTGCATGGCGCTCTATTCAGGAGGTGGCAGTAGTGCACTCCTACAACCTCGGTGTAGTGCCACCTGTTTGTGACATTGCCGTTTTGTGCAGCAAAACCTGGTTTTAATGCTAATTAGGTGCTTAAAGCTAAAGTGAGTGGAAGGCAAATCACAGTCAACTCACTTGAGTTGCTGGAATCGTACTTTGTCGGGAGTGTCGTGCAGCAGCCAGCAGACTGACAAGCATAAACGCAAAAACCAAAACCTAAGAAGAATAAAGTGGAGCAAGATGGATGCCAACATGACGGACGCGAACGACCCGGCGAACGACGAGGAGATCGAGCTCATCACGGGCGACGACGCCACGCACGAGTTCGATCTTGGGGAGGCGCCTCCAGGTGTGATTTACATGTTGCAGCTGCTGGTGTTGGCTTGGAGAGGGAGCGCGGAGCTCTTCGCTTTCCTGTTCAAAGCAAATCGATGGATGGATGGATGGATGAATGGCCAGTGCTAACATTCCATTACTGCGGTATGGACTCTGCAACAACAACCAGATGATGATGAGGAAGACATGGGAGACGGTGGTGGCAATGACGAAGACGGCAGAATCTCGGCGGAAGACGCTGACGTCCGTGATGACGCTGAAATGGTGCGCGATTGCTCCTCTCATTGTCATTGCTAGTGTGCATCGCAATGACTGAATGAATCATGCTTTGATTGCTATAGGTCTTCCAAAAGCACACTGGACCTGTCTACTCGATCAGCGTGAACCCAGTGGACCCGCGCATTGTGATCACTGGCGGAGGCGACGACATCGGCGTGATCTGGAACCGCGAAGACGGTGCCGTGCTGCACACGCTCGCTGGCCACAGCGACTCGGTTGTGTCGGTGGATTTCAGTTTCGATGGCAAGTACGCGGCTACGGGCGGCTACGACGGTGTGGTGAAGATCTGGGAAGTGGCGACCGGCAACCTCGTGCAGACGCTGGAAGGTCCATCGCAGGAGGTGGAGTGGGTCAACTGGCACAAGAAGGGCAACATCATCCTCGCTGGTTCGGGCGACGGCACCGTGTGGATGTGGCTCGCGACTACCGGAGAGTGCATGCACGTCTTTGCTGGGCACGAAGACAGTGTCACGTGCGGTTCGTTCACCGGATCGGGCAAGATGATTGTCACGGGTAGTGCTGATGGCACTGTGCGACTGTGGAACCCAAAGACCGGCGAGTGTGCGCATGTCTTCCGCGGCCACGATTTCCACGAAGGACCGATTACGTTCCTCGCCTGCCACCCAAGCGTAAGTATTTTGGACTGTGCTGACCTGGATACTATGATTTCCACACACCTGCCACCTCACCTTCAATGGATCGACTGAATGAACCGCTTTGTAGCAACCGCTGATGATCTCTGGCTCGCAAGATGGCACGGCCAAGCTGATGCAGATCCAGGCCAAGCGTGTGCTCGCCACTTTTGCGCACGACCGCAATGAAGCCACTGCGGGCACGGTCCACGAACAGTTTACCGATCAGGCGACTGAGAACTCGGTCGAATGGTACGGCTTCTTCTTTTGTCGTGGTGTTTGCAAACTCTGTTATGGTCTATGAGTACGGGCTAATCGAAATGATCTTACGTTCCTACTCTAGCGCTGGCTTCTGCAACACGATGCAATGGGCTGCGACTGGCTGCCTCGGCGGCTTTGTGCGCATCTGGGATCTCTCCACGAACCAGGTAAAGAACCCTTCACTTGGCAGCTTTTCATGTTGCGAGGGTAGATTTCTAACTCAAAAACCATTGTTGCTTTGTTTCATAGTGCCGCCACGTGTGCCAACACCCTGCCGGTGTGATCAAGCTCATCTGGCACCCGACGCTGCCGATCGTGTACTCGTGCACGGTCGAGGGGCTGATCTATGTCTGGGACGCGCGAAGCGGCCAGCAGATGAAGACGCTGGCGGGTCACACAGACATGGTGCTCGACATGGCGTTCGTGCCTGGCACGGCCAACACGGCGCCGACGGGGCTGCTCACGGTCAGCGACGACGAATCGATCCGACTTTTTTCGGTCTCAGAACAGTAGTTTGGTAGCAATGAATTCAAGCAATGAAGTTTGATGGGCTGTTGCTTGGGTCGTATGCTCCATTTTTCAAGGACACTTGGTGTTGTTTCCGCAGAATATCCGATAGACACACGCCATTTTCTAAATGGATACGAAAACCAAGAGTGGGAAAACAATCAAGTCATCATGGAGGGAAACAAATGAAAATGAATGAGGATTTCTCTCTACCACCTATAGACCACAGCTGGCGAACAGATCGGCGGGGTTGTTCAGCTACTACATTGCAGCAGCGACAAAGCACGCGCGATGCGTTTCGTTGTTGCTGTGCTTTTAAGCTTCATACATTCTGTTTTCATTCCAACACAAAGCATCAACCACGCACATAGAAAATGTTAGCAATCCGAGTTGTGCCAGTCATGAGACGTAAGGTATACGAGCGAACGTACACTTCGTTCTGGAAACTGGATCCGCTAGCCGCAGCGTCCGCGTGCGACTGGTACTTGAGCACCTCGTTCTTGCCGAAATCGACGAGCGCCTTGCGGAACCCGCCGCCGATCGCGCGCTGGCGGTCCTCCGCATCTGCTGTTGCGCTCCAGATCGCGATACGGTCCTGCGCCTTGCGCACGCTTACGACGGCACCGCAAATGTCGTCTTCGTCTTGCAGCGTCTCACCGATCAGGGAGAGCATCTATCGCATTTCACACAGACAAGTGCCCAGGTACGTTAGAAAATTGTCCTTCACAATACAGCGTGCTTTGTTCGGGTTGCACAGGACATACCACGTGGAGCCAGCACTCGTCTAATCTAGCCTTGCGCGAGCGGGCGTTCGTGAAAATCCACTTGCCGCCCTTGGCGTTGATCGGGTCTTCCCACATTGGACGGATGCCTTCCTTGAACAAGTGGTAGTTGCTGCCAATCGCGAGCTTCGTTGGCGACAGGATGTTGTTGTACAAGCTGTGACACAAAGAGCGCATCACGGACAGGTGAGTTCTCTGGGGGCTTCAATACAGACATGCTGCACACGCGCCATTCAGCACAAGGGAACGCACCACCAAAAGTCTTCGACAGTGCTGAACGCGTACACGTTCTTGAGGTTCTCTTCCCACGTCTCAGTCGAGTGGCGCTTCTTAGGGTTGTCATACCACAGCACCCATCGGTTCTGCAGCGGATGCTACAGATATCAGAAAGAGAACTTGCTGTCAGCACCATACTCCCAAGTTCATCCCCCACCAGTACGCTCTGTTGTCCAGGAGCTCCGCGGAACGCATCCCCACCAGCCAATCCGTCCATTGACCGCGTCACACTGACGCCTTCATAACGCGAGTGCGCTACACTTGCATTCACTAGCATACAAATCGCTGCCTGCCTGTCTGCGCATGCGTGCTTGCTTACCTTGGTGGATACATCTTCGACGGCGTGCGGGATCGTGGCGAGAACGTCCTGCTTTTCTTCGACGAGTTGGTCGACTGGCTGCTCTTGGGCGACGGCGGGGGCGACTTCGGTGCTCATGATTGCTGTTGTTGCTGCTGTGTTCTGTATCAAACGGAAGGGGCGGACTGACGTGCTGCTAATTGCTGCTAATGCTAATGCTAATTGCTGGGCTGTTAGTACGGGGCGGCGGCGACGATGGCGGACGAAGCGAATTGGTGTTGCGCTCTCTTCCTCAGTCACTCGCTCGTCCTTCCTTTTGCTGTCAACGTCACACTTGATTGGCCTCAAGTTTTCTGTCCCTCAAGTGGCAACCTTTCCCTTAAATGACAACCAGAGGAGTGCTGGTCGATTCAACCTCCGGTCGGTCGGTCGGAGAGAAGCCTGCAGTCCTTACAAACACACAACTCTAAATAGAATCCGCGACGCTTCAGCGGTCGGTCGTTTCAAAGTTTTTGTATGGGGATTGCCTATTTGAGGGAATGGTGACAGTAAACATGACGATGCGGATGACCTGCGCATGAGCTCAGGAAGCAAAGAAAAAGAGACGGAAGAGCGCGTCCTATAAGAGCAGAGCTGCGCCGAGAGAGCGCACTAAAGAGAGAGCAGGTGATCAACCATGGCGACGGACTTTGAGGAGAAGTACCTGCTGCTCCGCGATGAGAACACGGCGCTCAAGAAGAGAAAGAATGAACAGGAGGCGACGATCAAGCGGTGTGTCTGGTTTTGATAGCAAAAAGCACTGCCTTGCATGCTGATGTCACTTATTTACTCCTGTGCGTGTGGCTGTGCGCGTTCCATCAGGATGTACACGAAGCTGGCAATGATCGAGGAGGCGCTCAAGAAGAAGCGCCAAACAGAAGAAAACGACAACCAGCAGGACCCAGGTGCGTGCACCTATGGTAGCACTCAGGTCACATTTTAGCTAGAAGAGACGTGTGTTATTCTGACTGTGCATTGCATTCTTCTTCCTTTGACACTGCATGATCAGAGACGGGAGGGAAAGCGTCAATCCCCGTCAAGCGCGATTTGGACACGGAGCGCTTCATTCATGCGCTCAAGAATGAAAACATCACGCTGCGAAAGAAAACTCAGTCGCTGCTGGAGAAGAACCGTCTTCTGGAGGAAACGGTGCGGCAGCTCAAGCTCAAGCCGCACTCAATTCGCCCAGCAACAGCGCCACACTCTTTACAGCACACGATTGCTACAAAAGCTCTGGGTGGGAGTGCCAGAAAGAAGCAGCAAGCTCCCCAAGCATCTGCTAAAGCTCCGGACTTTCACAGCCTTTCTCTCGACAGACAAGTCGAAAATGCACGGAAACTGCATCGCGATACGTTTTCAGGAGAACTCGAGCAGGCTCTGAAGGACAGGTTGATCGTGGCAGAGAAGCAGCTTGTGAAGCTGCAACAGGAAAACAAAGAGCTGCGCAGCGGAGCTGGGCTGTCAGCGGATCCTAGCACCCACCGAAAGCGAGATAACAACAATGATTCCAACTCCAGTGATGACGATGAGTTGGACGAAGACCGCCAAGGTTTCAAGTCCTCTTCCATGGAGAGTGAGCAGCTAAAGCGCGAGCTGCGCGATCGTCAAGCCCAGCTGTCGATTTTGAACGCTCGGTATGACAACCTCGAGTCGAACGCAGCGGCTGAACGCGAGATCCAAGAGAAGACGCTCGATCAAATGGAGACGATGAATCGCCAAGTGCACAAACTTCGCACGCAGCTTCAGGATGCAAACATGGAGCGAGAAAACCTGGAGGGGAAAGCTGCAAAAGCCACGGAGCTCGAGAAGGAAATCGCATTGATTCGTGACCAGAATAGTCGTCTCGAAGAGAGAATGACGACGCTCTGTGAGAGCCCGTTCATCAACGACGCTTTCCAACGGAAAGAGCGCATCGACAAGATTTCTGATCTCGAGAAGCTGAATGAGCAGCAAAAAGTGATGATCAACCACATGACAGAAGAGAACCAGAAGCTCCAAGTGATCAACAAAGAGTTGCAGAGTAACATCAAACTCGTCAAACAGGCGAAAGATTCAATTGATCAAGAAATGGTGAAACTCAAGCAGCATCTCAACGAAGAGCGCAACGCTCGCAGTGTTGCTGTTGTCCGAGCTACAACCGAGATAGCAGTATCGGAGCTGTCGAGAGAGGCGCCAAAACGTTCACAAGGCATGAGCATACCGATTCCCACTGAGCCTGAGAAGCGCGATGCGTGTTCGTCTCCAGTGCGGGTGGACCAACCGCTAGCTGCACAGCACATCAATCCGTAAGCTGGCGCCGTCCCCCATATTTACTCACGCCACTCCTAGTCGACTCACATTTCTCTCTGTTGCTTGTGAATAGGTCCCATCTTGTCGTTAATCGACGATATGACAACCAATCGTCGATGGCAACACCATTTCTCGACACTGGAGAGAACGAAAACGGCGTCAAGCATCTCCGCAATCGCGTTCATGTTCTCCAAATGGCTCATCTGAAAGCAATGCGAGAGCTAGAGCGATGCGAGAAAATGCTCCATGCGCAGACAAACATCAACCGCGAGCTGGCTTTGGTGATCGAAGACCTCACATCAAGAAAGGTGTCCGCTTCTTCCGTTCTACAGAGTAGAATCAAGGAGCTTGAGCTCTTAGCCGGAGAACGGCAGCAGAGGATCCACCAATTGGAGGCTCAGATACGCTCGAGCGAAGCTGCTTCAAAAATCTCGGCTCTCAGACGATGAGCCCGATTTCAACTCACCTGACGATGATGACGAATCGAGCGATTTTAGTTTCGCTTTGAGTATGCTACCGACACACAGCAGATCAGCTCCATCGAAGACGCTTTCAAGACAAAGCGAGATCCCAGCCAAGGCAATTCTCGTTTGGTGATCTCAGATCTTGTCACAGTGATGGAAAAGTACGGGATCTTCTTATCGGGTGGGGAAGCGGAGATCGTGAAAGCAGCATTTGCACCGTTGCGGACGAGTCAATCCATCTCAACTGATGGAAAGAGCGGGCAGCAGCAGTTCATTGCGCTTCACTACTTTCTTCTGCATGTGAACCCTCGCACAAGCTGTTCAGCTCGCTTGCTGACTCACAAGGTACGCCATACAGTGCGTGGATTTCTCCAGCAACAGAAACAAAAGAAACCAAGCGAGTTCCTCTCTCCGACAGGAGTGTTCGGGAAATACGATTTCGAGCAGTCGGGGTAGATCAGCCGCGCAGTCTTCAAACGATGCCTCCTGGTGTTTGGGTTCGAGCTCCTCGACATTGAAAAAGAGTACAAGGACCTCATCAAGGCAGCAGGTACCGAGTCTGAAGCGGCAGCACAGCGTGTGGAGGAACCCTCATTTCTCGAAGAAACGACCAAGGAGATCCATCTCGACACTGAAATGCTGACAGACTCCGAGGCAGCTCCGAATCCAATCGAGCAAACACCAAAACCTGACACACGCCGCTCGAGGGCTGAAAGCCGAGCCAACGAAGCGGAAGCTTTCAAAGTATCCAAGCCAGCGCCATCAAATACAGTCTCAGCAGCCGGAGAATTTTAGCAGCGCAAGCAAGCATTCATGGACCGAACGGAAGCGATCGCGTCCGCCAGCAGCAAGAGTCTCGTATATGAGCAACTGGAGAAAAAACACGAGCAGCGCAGAATTGAGGCAACAACAAGCCAAGCAGCGGATCTCCCTCGATTGGATCTGATCAACCAACAGATTTCCTGACTGCAAGCTCGAGCGATTCACCATGACGCAGCGAAAATGGTTCAGAACCAATACTGACTCTACCGAGCTGCTAGGCATGAGAATGAGAAAGCGCTACGCTGCAGCATTTTGGACGCTGATTCCCAGCTGCAAAAGATGTTCAAGAACTGGTCTTCGGACGAACTGGAGTCCTTGGAGTCCCAGCTTGTTCGCAAAGTCGAATCAGAGATCCCAGAGGCGGCGAAGGCTCGCGCCATTTCGCGGAAGCAGCTAGGATTTGTGCTGTCGCAAGCACCGCGCGTGGCGATAGATCCATCACTGCTGAACCAGTTGATGGAATATTTTTCAGTGTCATCGACAAATCCGAGATCACTCATTGCCTACCACCCGATGATCCACTCCGTCTGCTCCGTTGCAACCACCGAACGCATCCAAGGACATGAAACGCAGCATCCGGTCTTGAAAGCCATCAAGGAAGTCTGTTTGAGCATCCCGCACGCTCTGCCAACCTTCGAGTCGATCGGGGACATGAAGAGTACTGGCACGATCTCCATCAAAAGATTCTGCGAGTGGTGCTCATCTTGTTCGACTACAACGGCGCAGAGTTCCTATACCACGCGTTCTTACGTATGGCTGAGCGATCAGACGCGTCGCTTCGTTTGACGCAGGTGATCAAGCGATGCCAAGCGCTTGGACTCTCCAGGTTGCGGGAGAAACTGCTCATGCACGTGGATTCGGACGACGGGCTCATGACAAAGCAGGATTTACACGCTGTCCTGACTCAAGAGATCAGCGAGTTTGCTCAATTCGGTGCGAGAGATGCCCACGTTCTGTTTCAGATGATGAACGCCGAGCCGAGCAGTGATGCAAAAGTGCCGATGAGCGATCTGTTTGTGCGTCTAGAGGATGCAATGAAGCAGCAGAACAATGCAGTGAACCTGGAGGACATGAGTCGCTACAACGTGAAGGAGCTTCGAAAACTCGCGTGGAATTGCCGAAAGCTCACCTGTGGAAGCCATGACGATCTCGTGTCCGAGTTCGAGCGATTTGACTGGAAAGAGCAAGGCGTGGTCTCACTTGATGAGTTTGTTGCCGTGACTGAGCAACATGGTTTTCAAGCA
>JAASFO010000697.1:0-14955 GCA_023333815.1 Globisporangium recalcitrans
AGTAATCATGAAAGCTGTCTGGGAAGTGTGAGAGAGAGAGTAATCATGAAAGCTGTCCTGTGCGGTTCAAGGAAACATGCTGGGTGGCACTTTTCAAGGAGCTTAGCGTCCGCGTGTGTCTCGAGTGTGGTTTCAACAGTCTGGAAGAGACCAAGAACGCTTGCTTGCTTGCGCAGGTCGCCTCGAACCTGGTCTGCATGCAGACGATGCCGGAAACCGTTGACGCCTCGATGTTCTGTGCTCTCGGCAGAGATGGAGCTGATGCGCGCTCGGGGGACTCGGATGGTCCGCTGCTAGTCGAACAGAGCTTCCTCTTGTGCTCTGATCAGTCTCATCATAAAAGTAGGCAGTCCGAGAATCAGTCAAGCACTGTCGGCATCGTTTGAAGTCATATTGTCTCTAACTTCTTCAGTTCCAACCGTCCAAATCATTCTCCTAGAAAGAGTTTTAGAATGGCTATCAGATGAAAGACTTTGCATTGTACCTCGTCAAAATGCATAGCTCTACTGAGAGATATACATGTTGATACAGAGAGTTATGCACATGTATACTGTGTAGCATGAGATGTATACTTGAGAGAATCTCAAGTTCATCTGTCAGCCACGAGTTCTCCAGCATTGCAGTATTGCTGCTGTTAGCGGTACTCCCCATCGCCTGTTCGTGACGCTGCAGGCGGCGATACCGGCGACAAGCTTGGAGGACTGAAGTCCAACGCTCGTCCTGAACATATTGACGAATGAACTGCTCGGCTTTCGCCACGTTCGCATAGACGCCTGGGAACTCGTCGGAGCCACAGCTGCCTCGTCCGCAGCTGATGGCAACGATGAGAGCGACAAACTCGGGGATCACGACACTCTCGACGACGAGCGGACCACCCGAGTCCCCCACGCACGCGTCCTGAGCGTCGAGCTGTGCGACGCAGTTGCGAGCTTGGCTGGAAGCGTCTGGGCTTGAGGCATTCTTCGATTGCAGGAGCGCAATCCCCCAGACTGGTACGGGAGTGTCGACCGGTTCCTGGACGATCGCTGGGCTTGCGGCGAGCGCCACCAGCGAGATAGCAGTGGCGACGACGACTGCGCGCTTCATGGCGCTGCGTAGGATATGGTGTCTGAAGTGGAGGGAGGTTTCTCTGTGGCCATTTACTGACTGACAGACTGACTGACTGGAAGGGAAGGAACGTCTGGTCGGCTCTGGATTGGTGCGAGAAAGCCTCGCCATTCGTCTGTGGGAGTGTGGGTTCACAACCTCTGGCTTCTGATCCAGCTCCAGAGTTTGCTCTTGCTCTTCTCACACGTCACACACAGTGTTGGCGGGACAGCGGAGGCGGCTTGGAAAAGGTCCAATGGCTCGCTCGCTCATTCACTCCTGCTGCTCCAGGTGGCATGCAATCGGGCAATCAAGCAACAAAGACTCACGTGATACGACCATTCAAAATGCACATAAATTAGAGTTGCCGTTTAAGCTACACGGAGCAAATCGCAGTGCGTCGCTAGAGCATTCGTAGGAGATATAAGTTAGACGGATTGGTTGTTTGTCTTGAGGTTCGTCGCCATCTTGTTGCATTCGATAGGCGATCCGAGTCTTCCGTTGCGCTCGAGCCATCCATGCGTTCGTTGCGCCGTTTGGTGCTGTCTCTCTTTACATGGACGCTCGACTGCGACGCATTTGCGCGCGGCGCGAGCGTGGACTCAGCAGCAGCGAAGTCGCTTCTGTTCTGTCGATGGGGGTCACGATCGTGTCGCGCGGTCGGAGGACGCGCACGTCGTCGTCGTCGCCATCGCATCCGGAGGAGGAGGAGGAGGAGGCGTTCGAGTCGCTGCGCTTGCTGCGCAACTTGCGGAAGAGCTTGCGCAGACCGCGCGGGGGGCTAGCGTCGTTCATGGAGGAGGAGGAGCGGAAGAGTGCGCACATTGTGGCGTGAGAGTTGATCGGCTGGTGGCTGAGACTTGCTGTGTGCTGCGAGGCAAATTGGAGAATGAAGAGGTGAGCAGAGACTGAACTTTGGCGAGATTGGGCGAGTTGCGTCAGATCACGAGGAGCCAGCTCATCAATGAGGAAAAGACATGTCAATAATCGTGGCAGCGATTGTGTCACACACGCTGGATTACGCCTGCTCAAAAAGCGGTGCGAATCTATGAACAGATGACAATACATGACAAGAATAAAACACGTCACATATCAAATGTCGGAAACATACAGTGTTTGCTATTGCTATTGCACGTCTTGTGAGGACTCGGATACCTTGCAGCGAAATTACATCGTAAGTTTCATGCTAACACGTCGCAGGAATTTATATATTCAGTGCCGCAACTCTTGATGATCAAAACTGGATTCTTCCACCTTCAACATCGAACGAAAATCGGCAAAGCTCAAGACAAAACATGTGAGCTGACAGAAGTGAGGGTTCATCATCATCACCATTTTGCGTCTTTTCGACACAAAAACGAGAGAAGCAGTGCGGTGTTATTTCGAGTGTCGCACAGGTCAGTCGCTTTCATGCTCGTGGCATTCATTGTATGATGGCACTTGTGAAGCCATCTCTAACATTTGTCGTGATCTGCTGCTGAGTCCGAGACGCAGCAAATGTAATCGCTGTCACGTGATTACTGCCATTTGAAAGCAAAGCTTGACTGTTCTCTCTCTCTCTCTCTCTCTTCGAGATCGGAACAGTGTCGGATCATGTCGCATGGGCGTGATCTCGAGTCGCTCTTCTTCTCGAAGCTTCAGGGAGAAACATCATCGTGATCACCGACTTGCAGCTTCCACTCACTTCAGTCACATTTGCACATCAACACAACACTGCGAGTCTTGTATTACTCCTCCCTCCATTACATAGCACATTGACCACCAGTCGAACGAGGAACGCGCTGGCTGCATGTCAGCGTGATGCCCTGCTCAAGTGCTTACACCTTCACAAATCGCATCAACACTTTCAAATCACTCGCCATTTCTCAACGTTCGCTGCCATCATCAACTCTTCTCTCTCTCTTTCTTTCTTTCTCATTCTCCTCTTCCTTTCTTACAAGCGCGCGCCGCCATCACTGCTCGTGATTCCGCGATCCCACCAGGAACTGGGCTCTCTCACGCCTCCAGCGACACGAAGAGCTTGCCCGTCATCTCCTTCAGGTCGTGGAACGACTTCTTCACGTTCTGCTGGATCGCGTCGTTCGAGCGCTTGATGTGGCCGCTCCAGAGCTTCGCCAGCCAATCGTCGATCTGCTGCACACCAAACACCTGCTCCATCTCCTCGCGGTTCTCCTTGGGCAAAGTGTGGCACTTGCAGTCCGAGACCACCTGCCACTCGCCCGCGCAGCCTGCTCCTGTTGTTGCAGAAGCAGAACTCTCTGGTAGTGTAGCAGCGCGGATGCTTGTGGCCGTGGTATCGCTCACGAGCAGCCAGTTCGCGTCGATTTCTTCTCTGCTTGAACTTTGGCAGCACACCTTCGCGCACTGCGGGATAGAAGAGCTCAGCGGCGGCGAGTCGCTGCGCGCATAGTACGCATCCCACTTCTCGGTCGAAAAGTCAAAGCACTCGGCGAACGCCTTGAGCTTGCTGTACGAGCTCCAGGGCACGGACACGCGGCCGGACATGCACATGCCCGCGATCTCCGCCGCCGACGCCTCGCCCGAGTACATGTACAAAAAGTCCGCGAGACTCACGTGCACGACCGCGACTTGCTTGAGGAACGGGTCGCCTGCGCTCAGCGTCGCTGTCAGCACTTGGATGCCTGATAGATCCACACAAAAGACAGAAAAAGGATGAGCACACATGGCACCGGAAATCCATACAACTCGCACACAAATGGCCATTCCTTGCCTTGGCGCATGTCGACAGTGCGGATGCACGCGATGTCGTGTTTGTCCGCGTTCGAAGCGCGAAACATAAACGTCACCTGCACATACAACTCACACACACACACGCACACAGTCAGTCGGACGCACTGAATACTCACCAATCGCTCACCATATTCACACATGCACTGCTGTTGGCATCTGATAATCAGTCAATCAACCAACGCACCACGCCATGGAAATCGGCTGTCGGCAGCTTGGCGAAGCGCAGAAAGTCCATGAGCTCGTCCAGCTTCGCGAGCAGCGCGTCGCATGCCGATGAGCTGCTGTTGCTCGACGACGCGCTGGTGCTTTGCGGCGCGCTGTCGCTCTCGGCCGCGAGCGCCATCACCGCCTGCTCCTCTGCAGAGCACGAGTTGCCCATGCTAGCTCGAGTGACTTGAGCTGGCGATTCTCAAAATGACTGACTGACTGGGTGTCGGAAGAGAAAAAGATGGAGCAGCTCTGGTGCCAGAAATAGAATGCAAGCGCTTGATTGGTGGAAAGGAGGAGTAAGAGGATGTGATTGGTGCGAAATGGAGAACCGACGTTTTCTTTCGAGTGAAAGGCTGGTGCAAGTGCACGGAAAAGCGACTCTAAAAGCGATCCGCATTCTGGCAATTACTGTATTTGCATTCCTATGTTCCTAGTGTTTCGTGTTAATATACTGGTCTTCTTAGAGAATAGCACGTTTACATCTTCATAAAATGCGCTGTTTATGGTCCAATTATCATGTTGAGGTGTGACTAAACAACCTTTCCGCCATCTCTTCCTTCATTCGACTCGCTTTCCTTTGACTTAAGCGAGCAAAACAAGCATCAGCTGTGTGTGCGACTGAGCTGCACACCACCATCAGCAGGGACGTGGTGGCGGAGGCAACATGCGCGAGCGATCCACAGCCATGGCGACCGAGAACCCCAGCAGTAGCACAAGCAGCAGCCCAAGCAGACGCGTCAGCAGTCACTCCCCATCTCCTTCTCGTCCAACGGCTGCAGCAGGCACTGCGCTCTTGCTCGTGGACGCAGAGAAAGCTGTCGCATTCGAAGAAGCGCGTCGGAAATTCGCCATGTACGGCCGCCAGAACGCGCACGTGAGTCATCTCGTATCGAGCCGGAAGGCAGCAGCGTCGGCATCATCTGTGCAGTCCGGAGGCGATACTGAGAACAGCAACAACATGAAACCCATGCGGAAGAGAGCGATGATAGCGACAGCCTCAAGCGCCGATGGCAGCGGTGACGACGATGCGACGGTGCTCAAGAACACGCTGCTGTTGCAGGAGAACGGCGAGCTCGCGCTTCATTTGGACGATCTCAACTACCGCCTCGACGGAATTGCTGCGAATTGTGGATCGGGTGGTGATGGTGGCGATAAGCGAACACCGGAGCAGCTGTACGCTGGCGCGCAGAATGTGGTCGAGCTCACGCGGTTGCTCCAGTTGCAGCAGGTGCAGATGGTGATCAAACTGGCGAGTCCGAGCCAGAACCTACTCGCAAGGATACGTGGCGTGATCAAGCTGTTGCCAGTGCGGATGTCTGGTGGTGGTGATAGAGAGCAAGATCATGAGCAGAAGTCGCTTGGACTGGCGATCGCAGTGCTGGCATTCGTTTTGACCCAGAGTCCAGACGCCGACGAGTTTTTCACGATCGACATCCTTGATCTGATTGTGCAGTGTCTGCATACAACGGGCGACGCTGATCGTCATGCAGACGCGGCGCAGTCAGTGGTAAAAGCACATCGACCACTGGCAATTGTTGAAGAGCACAAAGCCGATGAGCCGATGCCGCTCAAGAAGACCTGTCTAAAACGCAAAGCACGACCTCTGAATCGAAGGCGCTCGTCGTCTGTTAGCTCTGGCGACGACGTTGCGGAGCAGCAACCACCACCTTCCAATCCAGGATCCGGTGCTTGTCAAGAACAGATACTCGCGCAGATGAAGAGCGTACTGGTGGACCAAGAAGCGTTTTGTACCGACGGACGAATCATGCAAGACCTCTCGGTAGTTGATGTGCTTGCGGTGGTTCTACACAATGTGCTGCAGATGGACAAACCTCAGCAGCAGCAGCACAACCACCAGGTTTCAAGAGACTTTTATCACCCCGGCCATCGTGACAGCGCAAGTGCGAGATTCTCAGCAGTTCTTGCTCGCAAGCGCCAACTGATCGGAAATCAAGGTCTTGACGCGCTGATTCACATTCTCGCAGCGCGGTCCCAGCATCTGAAGAACTCGTTTTTGAACGAAATATCCCGCTCTGCTTCAAGTTTGCGGTCTTTCGAGGATGCGTGCTCGTTGCGGCGGGTGCAAGTGATTCTGCGAGTGCTAGACCAAGCGTCCTTTCTTGCTGTCGAAGTGCAGCAGTATGTGTCCAGCAAGCGAGCATTGTTCGCGATCCTCCTCGAATCGGTCGACCAGTTGAGCGAGATGTGTTGGGGAACGCGACAAGCAAGCAGCCGGTGGTCGGACTCAGACACAGCAGCTGACATGCACCATCTCGTGGTGGAAGTGCTCTTGGTTTCATTGCGCGTGCTGATCAATCTCACGCATCATAACGAAGATGCAGCACACCAGATTCACGGTCTCCACGGAACGAAGGTGCTTTTTCGGGCTTTCTGCAAGCTGTGGACGTTCGTGGAAGCTTCAAAAGGATCGATCGAGATTGGGGAAAGCAACGCAAAGCAACACTCCGACGTGGCGATCGTGTTTGAGGAGAAGCTGTTGTTTGATGCGCTCTTGATGTGCTTGAGCGCTCTGACAAACTGCATCGAGTTCAGCGAGGAGAATCGAGAGGCGTTGTCGAGTGCCATTGTTCCGAGTGGTGAAATTGATGGTCTTCGAGAACCCGAGACGTCTGGCGGCGTGTGTGAGTTGCTCACACGCTTTTTCCTGAGCAAAGTTCAATCCTACCTACGCATCATCGATATGAGCGAAAGTCAGGGTGGAGGCAGTCGGCTTGCTGCGATCGAGAATGCAGAGAGTCTGGAATGGATCCCTGAAGATGTCGTTCTCGGTGGATGTACGTCACTCCTGCTCGGATGCTTGATGAAGGATTCGAGTGCGAACTCGTCAGTCATCTTGGCAATGCTACCTGACGGCTCGCCGCGTCTGCTGCTGCGTGCACTGAGTGCATTCGTCGCGCTCCATTCGCAGATTGGCGCTTTGACTCCCGAAGTAGGAGATTCGGTGCTTCAGGTGGAGCGCACGCTCAAGTCATTTCTCTCGGAGCACGAGTCGGGCTACGTAACTCCAGCAGAACCCGCGATGGTGTCACAAACGTTGGAAATCGCAATCAGTGTGGAAAGAGTCCAGCAGTGTCAAGATGTGCAGGCGCAGTCAAGTCTGGACGCAGCCAGCCGACGTCTTACTGATGATCAAGAAATTCCATGCATCAAAGAGAAAGAGGTCCACACTCCACCAGCCACTGCTTTCAAGTTACAGAAGTGGAAAAAGGTATGCTCGACAGTAGATTCCGATACCGAAAGTGGGGACGGCGACGCCGAGAAGGAAGTGCCCATCGAGCATCCTGTAAAATCTACCCGGTCTCCGAACGTGAAAGGCAGATCTCCAAATGTCCGATCACCGAGTGTTCGCGTTCCGAAGAAGGAGAAGAAGAACAGAAAGGCAGCAATAAGTCGCTCTCCTGGAGCGTCTCCACTGGTCCTGTCAGCGAATCGAGCCAACAGGGATGAAGTGTCGAAGCAAACGCAGCCTTCTCCACAGCGAATGAAACGAGCGCGACAACTTGTGAGTGAGTTAGCAGAGAAGCTCTCAAAGGTCAGCGATGATGGCTCCGCTTTTAGCGAGTTTTCTGCTGCCATGACTTCAACAGAGGACTTGCACCAGCAGGATGAGGACGACGAGTGGAACCTGGATTTCTCGAGAGATGAGAAGCTTCCGCCGAAGATCAAGACTGGGAAAGCGACTCCACCTATCAGGGTACTGTCGAGAGACTCCAGCCCGATGACGCCAGGTGCGCGCAAGCGAGCACGGATAGGTAAACTAGCCCACCGGAGTCCGAGTCGATCGAAGATGTCTCTCGCACTCACAGCCGTAGCTACCATCTCTGCATCGCAGCAAGTCGCAACTGAAGACTCTTCACAGGTACTGGATGAAGCTGGCGGCGCAAGCAAAGCAGTCAGGACGGAGCGCTCTTCGTCGTTCGAGAATGCGCTCAAGCGAAAACGAAAAACTGCCAAGCCGCCGCCTTCGAAATCCGCCGACGGCGCTACTGCAGTATTTGATTTCTTGGATTTTTGAGCGAGAAAAGGATCTCAATCGCTAATACATCACATCAGTCATCCCTGAAAGGTGGTGTCGCTTCTGTCTGCGAGCCATTCTTGCGAGCCATCGATCGATGAGACTGAACCTCTTGCGACGAGCCAACAGATCCGAATTGATCAATGGAAAGAAAACGAGAAACTTCAGTTTTGAGAAGAGAGGCAAAGCAGTCGTTTCAAGCAAAGTCTGGACTTATTTTTTTCTCAGCACACGCGAGAACACAAGCGATCACTTTCGCTTCTACCGGATCGCAGTCAAGCCCAGCAAGCAGGCAGGTAACCAGATGCGCTCAATGCACTGGCACGCGGAATGGCCGAGCGCAGACGAGAGGCACGAGCTGCAGTCGCTCAAGGCGAAGATCTGTCGGCGCTCGATCTTGGGCTCGCTCTACTTTGTGTGGGTGTGCGGCGTCACGAGCGTCGCGGTCATGGGGGCGTACTCCTTGTACGCGCTCACGCGCTCGGTGCTGAGCTTGAACGCGATCCCGGTGCCGCGCAGCGTGGTGCACTTTGTCACGTTCCTCGTGCTCTATGAGACGTACCACAGACTCACGCCCGGGCTGCATCGATGGGACGCCATGCGCCGCTTCCTGCACTACATGTTCACCAAGTACCCGTACTTTCGACGCACCGTGTGCCTCTTTGAAGAAGAGGAAGAGCAACAAGAGGTTGGTGCAAGCGCGCTCAAGAAGGGAGATCCCAAGAACGAGAACGGGAACGAGAGCGAGGTCCCACGTGAAGGCGATAGCAGCGACTTTTTTGTGAAGCCCGACGACAAGTCGCTCTTCGCGTTCCACCCGCACGGGATCCTGTCGTGCGGCTTTGGGATGAACGGCATCCACCACACCAAGTTCGCCAAGTCCAACACGCGCTGGCTCGTAGCAGAGAACCTCTTTTGGTTCCCGATCATGCGCGACTTGCTCCACTGGATGGACTCGAGCAACGTCAAGAAAGAGACGTTCGTCGAGCTGATGAAGAAGAGCCAGAACATTGGCTTCTTGCCTGGTGGCTTTGAAGACGCGACGCTCTACAGGCGGGGAACGCACCGGGTGTTTATCAAGAACCGGTTCGGCTTCATCAAGTTGGCGCTTCAGTTCGGATACAAGGTCTTTCCGGTGTACACCTTCGGCGAAGAGCACACGTTTGATGCGCTCCCGTATTTCCTGCACTGGCGTCTCAAGCTGAACGCGTTCAGGCTCCCGGGTGCGCTGTTCATGGGGAGTCCCTGGTGCTTCTTCATGCCTCGCAGCAACGTGGATCTGGTCACTGTCGTGGGCAAACCACTGGAGCTGCCAACGATCAAGCACCCAACGAAGCAGGACGTGCAGAAGTACCACGCTCTGTACCTGAGCTCACTGCATGCGCTTTTCGAGAAGCACAAGGTAAAGTACGCCGTGGACCCCAATGCGACGCTCGAGATGTACTGAGGTGGGCTAGTAGACACAGCTTCAACGATGAGGAGAGGTCGAAATGCATGCATCCGGACACAAATAGGAAACCCAAACTGCTCTTTATTGGACACGCAGAGTGAGGTTTACGCGCTGCTCTCTGGGAGCACCTTCTGCAGCCAAGATCTGATGTCCGCGAGCTCTTGCATGTTCACAGTGTGCCTCATGCCCGAGTAGACGCGGAAGTCGAGATCCACGCCGGAATCCTGGAGCTTCTCCACCGATGCCTGGGCTCTCGGAAAGATCACCATCGGATCCGCGTCACCGTGGCAGACGAGCGCTGGCACGCTTTTGGACTCGGGGGTCACTGCGAACGCGTGCATCTTTGGGATCGCGCACGAGAGCGCGAGCACACCAGCAATCGCGGCGGTCTGCTTCTCGGACGTGATGATGATCGTGCCGTCCTTGTTGATGTTCATCGTGGCGCTCACGGCTTTCGTAAGGAGCTTGCTGTTGAACAAAAGGCAGTGGCAGAATGGTACTGCGCGAGCTGGGGACTTGATCTCTTGACGTGCGAATTGAAAGTGTGCCGCTGGCGAGAGCAGATGCAACGATCAGACGCAAAGAGGGACGAACCCAATTTGACTCAGGTTTGCCGCAAAGTGTCAGCAGGAAAGGATTCCCATCACTCTGAACTCACGAACATCACTCGTAACGAATCAAAGCGCTGGGCAAAAACCAATGTGCTGTACTTCCACGTCCCGACCGACACCCACACTTACGCGCTGTTCTCTGGGAGCACTTTCAGTAGCCAGACCTTGACATCCTCGAGTTCCTCCCCGGTCACGCTGTGCTCCATACCGGGGTAGACGCGGAAGTCGAGCTCGACGCCGGCCTCCTGAAGCGTCTTCACGGATGACTGGGCTCGCGAGAAGACCACTGTTGGGTCCGCGTCGCCGTGGCAGATCAGCGCCGGTACACTCGTGGCCGCGGGACTTACAGCGAACGCGTGTGGCTTTGGGATGGTAGACGAGAGCGCGAGAAAACCCCCGAGCGCTGTCGTCATCTGGTACGCGGTGAAGTACGACAACGCGCCACCCTGGTTGAATCCGCCGAGGACAATGCGCGAGTGCGGAATGCCAGCATTTACCTGCTCAGCCGCAAAGCGAAAAAGATACCCATGAGCAACCGAGCGTTAGCAAGCGCTCTTGGCCATAAGACAAGCCCTGCAAGTGATGAAAGGTGGATGAGTACCTCGCTGTCGATGAGCGCGGTGGCGAAGCTGCGCGCTTCGTCAATGCCGTCAGCGGTCGGGATGTCAAACTACACCATGCGCAGTATCGAGCCACACGTTCATGTCCCCAAACGTAGCAATCAGCGAACGCACCCAGGTCTCGCCATGCGCACAAACACAAACAAACGTACCCAAGAAGGCATCGACTTGCCCCCGTGGAGCGTCACTGGCTTGCTCGTAGCTGCACCACCAGCAAGGACACATACAAATCAGCAACTCCATGTAATAACCCAGGCGATGCGCGGCTTGCACCTACCGCTCGGGAGGATGAACTTGATGTGCGGCAGCTGCTGGGAGAGCGAGGCGATCCGGTCCGCCCAGATGTGACTCGATTCGCCAAGTCCGTGCAGGAGCACGACCGCGGCAGTCGGCTTCTCGGGCGTGAAGGTGATCGTGCCGTTTTCGCTGGTGTTCATCGTGGCGCTCATGGCGTTGCTCAGGTGACCGGGGTCTTCTGTGACTTTGCCTTCGTGTGCCTGTCCTCGACGTGCAAGTTTGAAAGTGCTCAGTGCATGCAGCAGCAGCGAAGATCGAGTCCGTGCAAATCCTCAGGGAGTTCGAGGAGGTCTGAGAACGCGAGACGGGCGACACGTGGCGATCGGTGGAACGAACGGTCATCTGATGATGTTATCCGCAAAACCGGCGCAAACATGTCGATGCTGCTTTGCCACTCACAGGCGTGAAGCCTGAGGTTGAATGGTCAGGCTGGCTGGCAAACACTAGATGGTCGAGTGACACGAACCAACACTCACAGTCATTTCCATCATTTCGAAGCGACTTGCTCTTCTCCTCAGAGACTTGTTGCTGTCTCGTGAGAGGATCTCCTCGACCCAGCGCTCTGCGGTCAGAGAGAGCTCTCTCTCTAGGTGATTGAGACCCGCGTGACCAACCCAGTGTGCCTCTCGCGACTGACTGACTGAGTGTCCACCAGAGGCAAAGCGACAGCGAGACGAGCAAGACAATGCAAAGAGCCACACAAAAACTCAAACTGCGGTTAATCAGAGCATCCTTTTCATTTTCGCTCTGATTTTATTCTGTGATGTCATTAATCCCGACCCCTCTCTAATTCGACACAAATCTTGATAATCTATTTCCACAGGTCTTGATGACAAAGCAATCCGTTTTTCGTGACAAACCAGTCACACAACGCGTCGACGATGCGCGTCACGCTCGGCAGTGAGTGAGTTCACTTCACTCTGTTGACTCGCTGCAGTTCGGACCTCGCAAGCGCCATTCGCAGTTTCCCCAGCAGCAGCAGCTCAAGCAGTCCCTCCCGCACAGCGATGAGCCGCCGCAACGAGCAGTGGCCCTCGGCGCGCGACCTGCCGGGCGTGCAGACGCTCTCCGGGAGCTTCCGGCGCCGCAGCGTGCTCGGCGGCATCTACTTCCTCTGGGTCTGCGGACTCGTGATCTTCGGCTTCATGTGGAGCTACACGCTCTTCTCAGTTGTGAGGACGCTCGTGAGCCGCAACGACGAGCCGATCCCCCGAATTGTGCAGATCTACGTCGCGCTCATGGCGCTCTACGAGTCGTACCGCTGGCTCGCACCGCCCAAACCGTGGATGCAGGCGCGCCACTTTGTGCGAAACACGTTCAACTACTACCCGTACTTTCGCTTCAACACGTGCGTCTTTGAAGAGGATGACGAGCTCCAGAATGGCAAGAACAATGACTCTGAGACGAGCGGAGAGCAGCAGCCTGACGCCGAGCCAGCGACACCTCCTACCACCATAGCCACTCCTAAGGACAAGAGCGACCTCAAGTACAACTTCACGCCGGCACTCAAGGCGCAGGACAAGGCGCTGTACGCGTTCCACCCGCACGGCATTCTCACCTGCGGCATGGCGACCAACGGCGCGCACCACCTGCGGTTCGCTGAGACCGACGCGCGGTGGCTCGTCGCGGAGAACCTCTTTTGGTTCCCTGTGCTTCGGGATCTGCTCAAGTGGCTCGAGTTCGACAACGTGAGCAAGGACACTTTCGAGAAACTCATGGCGAAAGAGCAGAACATCGGCTTTGTGCCGGGCGGCTTTGAAGAAGCGACGCTCTACCAGCGCGGCAAGCACCGCGTGTACATCAAGAAGCGCTTCGGGTTCATCAAACTGGCGCTCAGGTTCGGCTACAAGGTGTACCCGGCATACACGTTCGGCGAGGAGCAGACGTACAGCGCGTTCCCGTACTTGCTCGCGCTCCGACTCAAGCTGAACGAGTGGAAAGTACCCGGCGCGGCGTTCATCGGCAGCCCGCTCTGCTTCTTCATGCCGCGCAGTGATGTCGACCTCATCACGGTGGTCGGCAAGCCGCTGCAGCTGCCAAAGATCCCACATCCTACGAAAGAAGACGTGAACAAGTACCACGCGATCTACGTCGAGAAGCTCGAAGCGCTCTTTAACGCGCACAAGGGCAAATACGCGGCGGACCCGAGCGCGCAGCTGGAGTTGTATTAGAAGGCAGCAGATTCCTTGGCTCAACGACTCTGCGAGATGGGCATGATTTGAAGTTCTAAAGCAATGAAATTGGCATTGGTCGCTGCAAGTCGTGGTATGATAGGTATCACTTTGGCAAAAGGGGCTGCAAGGACTGCATGGTGTGGCTGCGGTGCACGGTCTTCCAGGTTTCCACGAGCCCCCAGCGGTCGCCTGCTGCCAGTCCGAGGTTCTTGGTCTGGTCGAGCGCGCGCTGGAAGCCCGATCTCGCGATCTTCTGGGTCACCAACCGCTCGGCGATCCGTACATCGCCGCTCGCCTCCACGGTTGCAAGGAGCAGCAGCAGCGACTGCTTGGAGTGAGTTTGGCTCTTCCTCTTGTTTGGGGAGCCCGCGGTAGGGTCTCCAAGCCCACTAAACAGGAGTCCGTCCTCTTGATTATCACCGTCACTGTCGTTCTTGTCCTCTAAGCGAGATTGCTGCTGTTGGGGCAACTTCGCTGTTCAAGCGAGCCATTCTCAGCAAAGATGGTGCGCTTTTGTTTCCATTCCGGGTGACTGTGTCCTGTCCCTGCTGGATTCCAAATTTGACGGTGTGCCTGTAGCTCTCGAGGGATACCAGGTGTTCATTTTCGAGCTCCACGACTTCCACTTTGCGAGGCACGGATTCTACCCAAAGCGCCACACGCTGCTGATACTCGAGCGAGACGATGTAAGGTCTCTCTGAGATGTGCTGTCTTTGGTCTCGTGTTGTAGTACTTCGGACTCGGGTCTCACCTTGGATCATCTTGTTGTCGTCTTGGGTTGGGGCAGCTCCAGCTCGTGTACTTGATACAGAAGGATCTCGAAAGTGGAGGCGGCGCAGAGAAACCCATCAGTCGCGAGCTTCTCCAGAACCTGAACTTGCGATCTCTCCAGCAAATCACGCACACGACATCTCCAAAGCTGAGTGAGTATCACGATGTCATGACAGAAACCAAACTCGAAGCATCCGAGTCGCTCCTTGCCCGAGCCGCTGCATCAAGCGCGATCAGACAGCCAAGGTGTCCAGCCTTTCTCAGCTATTTCGTCGTGCACGATCGATTGCGAGACGTGATCATTGGCGAGAGCTTCCAGGATAGCTCTTTCGATCATCGCCACACCAGCGACCCACAAATGAGCTCATCTGGGGAGCAGGACGAGACCCAGACTGCCATTTTCTCGCTCTTTGTTGACCGAATCGCAGCATTTCAGCAAACGTACCAGAGCTCCGAGCCGCCGACGAACCTTAACGATGCAAAAACCAGGAGCTCTTCATGTGATCCAGACATGCCAACGTGGATTTCGCCTGTGAAGCTGGACGTTGAGGACCCGAACACGCTCTTTCTGCACGAGAAAAGCTCGGACACTGGCGCCGATATCTCGGAGGAGGACGCGCACATCTTCCCACCTCCAGGCGAGACCTTGTTCACCACTCCAGATGCCCAGCAACACGCACCAGGATCTCTGATTGCGGACCGGTTGGTGCACCAAGACGCCGAGTCGCACTTCATCGTCAGTACCGGTCAGCGGCTCTGGATCGTCGCCAACTACTACGAGACCGTCAGCATGTTTGCGATCTTTGACGCGGAGCTGGTAACTCTGGACGTGATCGAGCAGGAAATGGACCGTGTGTGTGCATTTGGAGGGGATACTGGCATCGAGGAGAGACAACCAAACTAACCTACCACGATAAATAACTATGCTACACTATCAACAACTTTCGAT
>JAASFO010000698.1:0-14949 GCA_023333815.1 Globisporangium recalcitrans
GTCAAGGAGCGGCAGCTCGGCGCTGGGAGAGCGTCGTGCGCGAGATGCGCCGCCACAAGTCCGTCCTCCAGAGCATCGGCTCGGGGCTCGCGATCGACCTCGCCAAGAAGAAGCGCGAGCGCTACCGCATGCTCGTGCTGCAAAAGTGATCGAGGTGACACAAAATGCAAATGCAATGATCGGTTGAATGTGTCCGATTGGTATGGTACGAGTTCCACTCATTGCGCAGTGGCACACAGGGTTACTGGCTGTTAACTTCGAATCCTTTGACAAATCAGCGTCGCGGCGTCGACCGCCAAGAAGCGGCGCGCAGAGCTCTTCTCTATCTGGCTGGTGTTGCCTTGGTGATAAACGGCGGCGGCAGATAGCTATGCGCAGATCGCCGAGCGCGTTGCCGCTTCTCGCTTTCTCGAGAAATCGGCAATCTCTTGAAGACCCACGGCGAGTTCCAGTTCCCAAAGCACATGTTCCCGCACCACAACGACGCGCTTGCAGTGGACAACTAGCCGCTGCTGCTGAATAAATGGATCCGCGAATGCACACCTCTTCGTGTCTACTTCTTTTGCCGCTTGGCGTGTTTCTTCCCTCCGTCGCCTTTCGATGCTTGCGCAGGCTTCTTGGACTTTGTAGGCTTCTTCACAGCAGGATTGCGCATTTTCTCCAGCGTTTTCTCGTCTTCCACGACGTGCGTCACCGCAGCTTCCAAACCAACTTCCTCGTTCAAGACTTGCAACCAAAGCGTCTGCTTGTCGCTGAGCCGATCTCGAGGACCCTTGACTTCCACGAGCTTGAGCTGGAGTGTCCAGTGGCTGAGATCGAGTTGGTCCAGCAGCTTCTGAGCACTGGTTTGTTCGTCACCGCCGCCATCTTTATCCTTCTTCACAATCGCCGTCTCCTCCGTCTTGCCATTCAGGTTCGTCTGGTAGGTCATGCTGCAGAACGCGTACACGTCCAAACATCCGCAGTCATCCACAGGCAGTCGTCCATCCTGG
This sequence comes from Globisporangium recalcitrans, assembly GCA_023333815.1. Classification (NCBI taxonomy): domain Eukaryota; phylum Oomycota; class Peronosporomycetes; order Pythiales; family Pythiaceae; genus Globisporangium; species Globisporangium recalcitrans. The sequence goes on from JAASFO010000698.1 coordinate 993, forward strand.
CTGGACGCCGACACTTCTTGCGAAATTGGTTCTGCTCGCAGCACGAGCAGATCCGGGAGTCCGTTCTGAGCACGATGGTATTCTGGAGACGTGAGCATGTACCGCATCAGCTTTACCAGACATGTCTGCCCCATCGCCAGCACGACCAGCTCGCAAAACCGCAGCGGCAAGTAGCTCTCGTCGGTCCAGCTCACAAAGCGACTCACTTTCCCATACTCTCGTGCCCACGTCTTCTCCAAGTCTTCTAGAATCTGTTGCATAGACCATTCGTGTTCCAACTGCCGTAATCTCGCGTCGATCAGCTCTTTCCTCGATTCGTAGAACACATCTGCATGCCCGAAATCCAACGGTCCGGACTGGAATGGGCTCTGGAACACATCCGGAACACTCGCGTACAGAACATCCCACATGCACAGTCCGAACAGATTGCCAATGATGAGTCCTTCACAGTGCACGCCGTACCAGCCGCCCCGGTTGCTACTCGTCGCAGACGCGTGCGTGCCGCTTTGTTTGCGTTGCGAGCGATAGTACTGCAGCACGAGCTGCTCCACTGTGCAGGGCTCGTCGTCGTACCCGATGAACCGCGATTTCTCCGCAGTTTGTCGATTCAGCGGTCTCCCCACGATGTGCTCCTTCGGATACGCGTATTCTCCCAGGAGGGACTCTGCACTTGTAGCAAGATTCGTAGTCGCTTTCACGTCACCTGTAACTATCTCTTCATCATCGTCCGAGAGCAGTGACACAAAGTCACTCGAAGCAGCACCTTCTTTCAGCTTCTCTAGCTCTTGCTCCGCGGCGGCGTCGTCGTCGTCGCCAGAGATACGCTTCTGTAACCTTCTCATGCGCCGACTGATCGTTATCCGATCCGTGCCGAACACATGCACGTCCTTGAGAGCGTTCGCGCACGTGCTTCTCGCTTGATCCGCGCATTTCAGATGCTCCAAGTTCAGCGCCAGTCGTTCCCACCAGCATCCGCGCTTTCGCTGAAGGAATGGCGACTCCAGCAGATCGTTGAGCAAGAGGATCGCGACTTGGTACTGGCGCTGCTTCTCGTACATTGCGACTGCGTGGTGCAGCACGCGCGCGAGATGATACCCAGCGTTGCATTTGGAGAGAAACACTGGTCTTGCAGTCTCTGCGTTTCCTTCGAATCTCGAAAACGACTTGGTCCACAGCAGAAAAGCGAAGAAGCACCTCCTGCTCTCCAGCACAAACTCGTCCAGCGACGTCATCTCGCTCAGCTTGGTTCGGAATTGCACCCAGCTTTCGACCTGCCAATCTACTGCTGCTGTTGTCGCTGCAGAGGAGGATGCTGAGCTGCTTGAAGACGACGGAACATCCGGCAGTACTTCAAACCCGTCGTCATCGGTTTCCACGAGTTTCTGGAACGCGAGCAGCTGCGGCGAGCTGTCGAACGCCATCCACTTGATGTCGAGGTCGGGCTCTTGTCCCTCCGGGATCTCGAACAGCATCTGCTGCTCCAGCATCCTAATCACAAAATGCAGGCGACTCGCCACTTCGTAGCACACGTACGCCTCGGAAGACGGGAACAAGTGGTGGCGGATGGTGATCTCGTACTTTGGGTACGCGACTTTCTTGAAGATGACCATCAAGCCCGGCCACTGGGTCGCGTCTTGCTGCAGCTTTGCGATGGCAGTCTCCAGCGCCTCTTTCTCGCTCTTCCCGGAGCTGAGCGCCGCGCCATTCTGGCTGAACGGCAGACTCGACTGGAAGTAGAAGAGGCGGTGCATCCGGTGGAAAAGGTCGCGATGCGTGTCGAGCATCTGCACGACCAGCACGTCGCTCTTCGACTTGCCTGGCAGCGGGTAGCTCTCCAGAAAGATCTGGTGCATCAGACTCGCGAGCGGGATGCGCGACCCGTCGATGCGCCGCTGCGTCATCACAACTTTCTTGATCGCTTGGAACGCCTCGGTTTTCGAGGACCACGGCGTGACATTGCTACTTGAAGGCGAGGTTGAGCTTGGCGAGATCTTCTTTTTCGCTTTCGAGCCCGTAAGCTTCTTCTGCAGTGCCGCCAATTCAGGAGCAGCCGCGATCTGCTGAAGCGCGTCGAGCGACTGTGCGAGTATGCGCTCCTGGTCTTGCAGCTTCGCGTTGTCGGATGACGGCGCTGCTGCTCCGAAAAACATCGCGGGGACTGAACTGCCGACGACTGGCAAAGTCGCGAGGAATCCGGTTCTGATCAACTGTTGGAGCGCAGCTTGGACGACCGCATTGTCGGGTTGCTCGCCAGCTTCTGTTGCGATAGCTGGCACGTCTTCTTCTTCTGCGATTGCTGCGGCATTGGGGTCGTCTCCATTGCCGTCTGCAACTGTACTGGCAGTTGTGTCATCTTCTGTCTTTGCATCAGCGCCACCTTCTCCGTCAGCACTCGCCTTCGGCACGTAGGGCTTACTGAGGAAGTACCGGAAGAGCGACGTGGTCTTGAACCACAGTCCTTTGCGCTGGAAGAGTCGCGCGTAGAGCTGCTGCTCCATGGGCTGCAGCTCATCGAGAAAAGTCGCAGCAATCGCGAGCTCCTGGTGAGAGTAGAGCTTCCTCAGCTCCGGTCGCTCGTGGAGGATCGTGCGAAGCACCATCTCGAAGTGCTTTGCGTACGCATCTTCGGAAACGATCTTGTCGCCTTTTGCTGCAGAGTCGCCATCGCCAACAGCTTCGCCATTCTTTGCGTCCATCTTGCAAAATCCAGACTATGCCAACTGCAACTGTCACTAATATGAGCTGTTTCTCACAGTGACAATGACAGGTCACAGATCCGATCCTCGTCACTCTTTCGCGTTACCGCGCAAATTTAAACGCGGTTGCCACTTCAGGACTCCCTCGTCCAGATCTCCATGTCAAACTGAAACCGCTGACTCTCATCTTGCAACCCTCTCACCTCCTTTCCCTCTTTTCCAGCTCCTCCATCCGCCCCGTCATGTTCGTTCGCTTGTGCTCTTCAGACTCAAAATCGGTATTGAGAGGGATTCCTTCAGACGCGCACTGAGCTTGAGCTTGACGACATGGGGAAACGCCGCGCAGCCTCTGACACCAATGGCGCCGCCGGCGTGTCGACGAATGCGGCGGCAGCCCACGCTTCAGCAACCGCGACTGCGCGACCCGCGAAAACCAACAGCAACGGCAACCTGACCAACTACCAGCGCAAGATCATCTGCGAGTTCTACCAGAAGAACGGCGGTGTGATGTCGCAGAAGGACCTCGCGCAGTGGACCAAGCACGAGTTCAACCTGAAGAAGACGCCGGCGCAGTCCACGATCTCGGGCATCCTGCGCCGCCAGCACGAGTTCATCAACATGAGCTCGCTCGAGCTCGGCATCAAGAAGCGCCGCGTGGTGCAGCACCCGCTGCTCGACCAGGCGCTCGCGAACTGGGTCATCCAGTGCGCGCATCGGGGCATCACGGTGCAGGGCGACATGACGAAAGAGAAGGCGAAGCACTTTGCAAAGATGCTGGAGATCCCGGAAGACGAGCAGCCCGAGTTCTCGAACGGGTGGCTGCACTCGTTCCAGATGCGCCACAACTTCAGCTTCCGCAAGTTCAACACCGACCACAACAACAGCAACAACAGCAGCAGCGGAAGTGGTGGGAGTGGAAGTGGCGTAGCCAAGGCGGAAAACAAGAAGATCCTGCATTTCTCGACCATGGAGGCGCTCGTGACCGAGACGGACAAGTACGAGCTCGCCAACATCTTTGCGATGGAAGAGACCGGCGTGCTGTACACGCTGCCGCCGACGCAGAACGCGATCCACGAAGAGCCGATGCGAGCGAAGAAGCGGTTTGTCGTCGCGCTCGCGGCGAACGCGGACGGGTCGGAGAAGCTGCAGCCGCTGTTCGTGTCGCACCATGAAAGCCCAAAGTGCTTCAAGAAGAAGTCGGCCGAGCAGCACTCGCTGCACTACTTCTGGAACCACAAGGCGTGGATGACGGGCGTGATCTTCTCGCGATGGATCCAGCGGCTCGACTTCGCGATGGCGACTCAGAAGCGCCACATCCTGATGTTCATCAACGACGCGCCATCGCATGTCGTGTCCCACCTGGAGCTGACGAACATCGTGCTCTTCGTGCTGCCAACTGGCGCGTCGCAGATGCTCAACCCGGTGACATCGAGTCTGATCTCGACTTTCAAGAAGCGCTACCGCCGTCACCACCTGCGCTACGCAATTGACAAGGCCGAGGAAGGGAAGAAGTTCGTGTTTGATGTGGACATCCTGCAAGCGATGAAGTGGGCGATCGCTAGTTGGGAGGAGGTCACGAAAGAAACGGTGGAGCGCAGCTGGGGGCAGACCCACACGATCCCCGACCGTCTTCCGATGCGCCACGAGCCAGAAGACCACGAGTTTGCGTTCCTCGAGACCGAGCTGTCGCACTTGTTCCTGTTCTTGCGTCTGCCAGACCTGATCTCTCTCGGGGAGTACCTCAATGATGAAGCCAAGTGCGAAAACAGCATCCACGAGGAGTTCTTTGAAGTGGTGCAGAACAACGACGAAGTGCCAGATGATGAGTTTGATGAAGATGCCGACGAAGTCAGTACGACGCCGAGCTTGTCGCTTCAGGAGAAACTGAAAGCGTTCCGAGACGTGCTCCAGGTATTGAAGGATCGCAACGACCCGGACGACAGCGCGCTCACTGCGCTGCGCAGAGTGCAAGATGCGATTCGCACGGAAGCGAGCGCGAATGCTGTCACCGCGTCTTCCAAGCCCACCGACTCAAGCAGCAACCTCGGCGCTTCTACTTTCGACAGCTCGTCTCTGGACTTCGCTTCAGCCGTCGAGTCCTCAGCGGGTCTCTCCGCCACGATGTCTGCTCTGGAGAACGATGCAAAGTACATGGAAGACGCTCTCAACGCGCCGTCGTCGATGGACGAGAATGCGGCAGAAACTGGCACCGAGGAGAGCGCGGAAGCCATGCTGAGCCACGAAGAGCACAAGCTCGACGGAGCCTTTGCGGTGATCTAAGGTATCAAGTGTCGATGAGAGGAAGAGAGAGAGAAAGGGCTATCCAGACCCAGCTGGAGTTGTCCTCGTCCTCGCCCACCTGTCTGAAATTGCGATGTATATGCATTTTTCTCATCTCCCAGCTTTGTTTTGCTGCACTCCCTGAGATTCTGGTGCTGATACTGAGTATCGAGTCAAGCAGATGCAGATGGTGGTGCGCGAGCGAGCGATTTGTCCGAACCCGACGACCGCGTGACTGAGCACTCGCTCCCCATATGCACCTGCAGCAAGACCTCGTGAGTGCGAGTGTGAATGTGAGCAATATGAGCTGATCGCGTGCATTCATTCATCTGACGCTGTGTTGTTGAGCTTCTTGATTGGATTGCTGCGTCTCTAAAGTCTGCTTCTGAGAAACATCGCATCATATCTGAGCCCATATATCATCAAGACCTAACCCTGTGAGGGAATGAATGTATGTCTTTCATTCCCAACTTGCAACCACAAACCCACCACAATTCAATCCATCCATCAATCGATCAGCGACAATAATGGCGAGCGAACGCATGCGCTCCGTGCTCTGGAAGGACGGCGGTCTGCAGCTGATCGACCAGCGCCAGCTGCCCAAGGACCTCGTGCTCATGCGCTGCGACTCGGTCGAGGAGGTCAAGACCGCGATCTTCGAGATGGCGGTGCGCGGCGCTCCGGCGATCGGCGCCGCTGGTGCATTCGGACTCGCGATCGCCGCGCGCGCGTTCCCAATCACCGATGCGTCCACGTAAGTTATGGAGCTGCTCGTGCGTCTGTATATTCGCTGCGACCCAGCGTTTCTAGTGCGCTCTCTTCATTGCGATTGCTTGTGGCTGTGTTGATGCTGAAATGGCAGCAAGGACGCTCTCGTGAACGCGATCAAGCTGGCCAAGGCGACCATCGATGATGCGCGACCAACGGCTGTGAACCTCGTGTGGGGTGAGTGCATTTGCAGCATAGACTCTGTGTGCCACGTGTGCGCTTTGCTCCTGTTGATTAACAGTGGGTGTGCATCGTTCTTCTTGCTTGACGGGCAGCTACGGAGCAAGTCGTGAAGGACGTGGAGCAGAAGGCTTCGCAAGGGTATGTGGCGTGGCAGTGGAGAATGCTCGCATTGGATGCATCACATACCTTGTTGTCTAATTGAGTGCTATCATCACGCAGCTTGAGCCTCCCGGAGCTCGTGAGCTACACGCTTGAAGCCGCGCAGGCGCTCGCGGAGGAAGATGTGGACATCAACCGCCGTCTGAGCCAGTTCGGCGCCGAGATCGTCAAGCAAGGCGCCAACATCCTGCACCACTGCAACACCGGCGCGCTCGCGACCGTCGACATCGGCACGGCGATCGGCGTGATCTACGAGTCGCACAACCAGGGCAAGAACGTGCACGTGTGGGTGGACGAGACGCGTCCGCGCCTGCAAGGTGCGCGCCTCACAGCTTGGGAACTGATGCGCGAGGGTGTGCCTATGCACCTGATCGCGGACAATGCTGCCGGGTACCTCATGCTCTCGGGCAAAGTGGACGTCGTGCTCTTTGGCGCCGACCGCGTCGCGGCGAACGGCGACGTCGTGAACAAGATCGGCACGTACAAGATCTCGGTGGTCGCCAAGGAGAACAAGGTGCCCGTGTACGCGTGCGTGCCGACGTCGACGATCGACCTGAGCTTCAAGGAGGGCATGACGATCCCGATCGAAGAGCGCAACGCGGAAGAGGTGACGATGGTCGGCGCCACGCGCATCGCGCCGGAGAACTGTCCGGTCTTCAACCCGGCGTTCGACGTGACGCCGAACCAGTACCTGACCGGCATCGTCACGGAAGAGGGCATCTGCTACCCGCCGTTCGAGGTGAGCCTCGCGAAGGCGAAGGCCGCCGCCGAGAAGCGCATGCAGGACAAGCGCAACTAAGGAGGTCGTCTCATCATAACGCGCTCGTCCAATGTGAATAAAATGCTTTCGATCCGACTGCCATTCGTTTTTGCTCAGTTAGGCATCGTGATGTGCACAGCCTCCGAGTTTGATCCTACTCACACCATTCATCATGATACAGCTACGACGCACCAGACATGCGTGCATACTCCAATACGCTTTCCCGATAGTTTGTACGAGCTTATGAAGCTCACGCTCCGCTCGCCTTTAGCTCGTCAATGGTCTTGAGCCCTTCGTCCTCGGTCTTCCCCTTCTTCTTCCCTGCCACCGCTGCCTCGTGGATGTGCTTGGCGGCGAACCGCGCCATGTTCTGGACGCCGACCATCGCGTGCGGCAGCAGGGGCGTGGGGAAGACCGTGAACACGTGCGGCACGTCCTGCTGCACATCGAACTCCCAGTTCTGCACGCCGTCCGCCTTCACCTTCTCCATGAGCCGCTTCGAGTGGAGGTGCAGGTAGTCGAGCGTCGCGGTCTGCAGGAACACCGGCGAGAGTCCATTGAGGTCGCACTGCACAGGGGAGGCGTCGAGCCACGTCGACCGATCGCTCGTCGTCGTGTGGTACGTGAACCGACAGGCGTCCACAATGGGCATCGAGAGCACGCAGTGCGGAGGCGGCTCAAAGTCCTCGACCTCCGACAAGTCCGCGGGGGGACAGCAGAGCATGGCCGCGAGCGGCATGAGGTGCGGCTTGGCGTCTCGAAGCCGCAGCAGCGTCGACATAGTGAGTCCGCCGCCGGCGCTGTCCCCCGCGATGATGATGCGCTCCGGCGGGATGTTGTAGTGCTCGACCACGTGCTCATACATCGCGATCGCGTCCTCCGCGGGGATCGGGAACGGGTGCTCGGGGATCTTGCGGTAGTTGGCAAGAAAGAAGTCGACTTGCGGCGGCGATGCGCCTGCAGTCTCGAACTTGGCTTGGAGCTCTTGCTGGATCGCGGTGCGCAGCGTGTTGCAGAAGCCAATGTACATGCGCGGACTGAGCACCGCGTAGCCGCCGCCGTGGTAGTAGAGCACCACAAAGCGGTTCTCTGGCGACGCAGACCCAGACGACGGTGGAGAGGCAGACTTGATCCACACGTGCTCGAGACCCATCACACGCACGGGCTCGACGCGGGTCTTGTGGATCTTGGCGTAGAACCAGCCAAGCGTCGTGCCGTACACCTCGCTCATGCGGCGGATGTGCTTGGCGTGCAGCTCGTCCGTGATGCGGTGGCCGTAGAGTTCGGTGGCGGTGCGCATGACCGCGCGCAGCACTTCAAAGCTGAACGTCCAGTTCGGGTAGAGCGGTCGAAAGCCGCGCGCGATGTACTGCGCGACCGTCTTGACGACCGTGGCTCCCACATGCAGCAGCAGGTGCGCGACCTCCAGCGGCGTTCGGCAAAAGCCGCGCGCGACGTAGTTGAGCAGCACGGAGAAGCCCGTCGCGCTCGTGGCGACCAAGAGCAGCAGGCGGCGACCGCGCACCGCGTTCGCGCTCTTGGCTGTGAGCAGGAAGCGCACGAGCGCGAAGAGCTTGGCGAGCGCACCGCGGCGTGGCGACGAGCTCTGCGCATTGCACGCCAGCGTCGAGGGTGAGAGCATTTCGGGGTCCGCTGGAGGCTGTGAGAGCTGGGGACGGGACGGAGCGAAGTGGTGGGCTCGGTGGAGAAAAACGAGTGAGTTGAAGCGAGAGCGGCAGCGCTTGGTTGTGGTTCGTTGCTCATAGTGGCGGCTGTTCCTCTGTCATCAGCTTCGCATCCGATCATGCTGAAAGAACACCTTGAATCCGAAATGGAGATGAATCAGTTGGTCGATTTATCACATTTTACGAGGATGTTCGATCAATTTATAACATTTCACAGAGGATTCCTAATCAAGATCCATCATCAACATGTGAAGAAAACGAGTGCACGAGATAGGCAATCGACTGAACTCCGAATAGGGACATTGTAGACAAAACTCGGAACACGTTTGTATGGGTTCTGCAGTTTTGAGGAGTCCAGAGTTTTGTCGAAAAAGCTCACATGAACACCTATAAGTTTATGATCATCCTATTAAGTGTGGCCCACAACGACACATTCTCGACTCACTCATTCTCTGACAACACTCGCTTGCAGCATTTGAGACAGCAGTTGTCCATATCATGTTAGCGATGCATGTTGAAGTTCAGCTCCATCTGCAAAAATAGCGTACTTACACCATGTTGTGACTGTACTCCTTTACCGCCCAAATTTTGGATTCAAAAAGCCCACTCTTCGATTCGACAAACCCAAACAGCCCAGCACAACAGCAGCAAGCAGGAAGCGGAAGCCACATGGAGCTGCTCACGGTCGCGCTCTACCTGGCGCTGGCGGCGCTCGCCGCGTTCGTGATCCACCGCGGGTACCCGCTCAACGTTGTCGTGCTCTACGCGATGGGTCAGACGTGCGTGCGGTACCTGCTGCGCGGCGGTGTGCCGCTCTTCCCGCGCTGGACGTTCTCGCTCGAGCTCATGCAGAACGTGGTGCACTCTGTGGGGGAGCGCTACGGCGACCGCGTCGTGCGTCCGAACAACTACCTCAAGCTGCGGCGTCTGAGCGCGAGCTTGGGCAGCTTTATCGGCCAGTTCGCGTGTCGGTCGTACGGCACGGAGGTCATCCCTGTGACAGTGAACGGGCTCGAGCACGTCTGGATCAAAGCCAAGACGGACGCAAAGATGGCAGCGGCGAAGCCCAACACCAGACCAAAGTCCCCATCAGCGGCGACGACGACGGCGGCAGCACTGCAAGCTACGAGTGCGACCAAGCGCTTTGTGGTGCTCTACTACCACGGAAGCGGATACGTGATCCTGAGTCCGCGCTGGTACATCGAGTTCTGCAATAACCTGCGCGCTGCGATCGTGAAGGAGCTCGAGCGCAACTTCCAGGTCGAGAGTCCGCAAGTGGATTTCTTCCTCGCAAACTACCGCAAAGCGCCCGAGTGCAAATTCCCGATCCCAGCGCAGGACTGCGTCGCGATGTACAAGTACTTGATCAACGAAGAGGGGCTGTCGCCGCGCCAGATCATCCTCGCGGGTGACAGTGCGGGTGGCGGTTTGTCGCTGTCGACTATGCTGCGCTTGCGACAGAGCCAGCCGGGTTTGCTCCCGCTCGCCGCGATGCTGGTGTGTCCAAAGACAACGATGGCAGCTAGCTCGAACGAAGACATTGGGCGATCCCCGCACTGCTTCCTCTCGGAACCGCTGGGCAAGGCGTTCCGCACAGCGTACCTCAAGACCCCGGACGATCCGTCCACGTGGCAAGACGCCTCGCCCGTGCACTGCGACCTGCGCGGTCTCCCGCCCGTGTTCCTGCAAACAGGCAAGCTGGACGGGCTTCACAAGGAATCGGTCGAGATCGCCGAGAAAGTCAAGGCGGACGGGATCTTGAACTGGGAGATCGACGTGCACGACCAGATGCTGCACATTTTCGCCACGATGCCGAGCTTCGTGCTGCCGTACTCGCAGGTGGGCGTCGCGTCGCTGGCGAAATTCGCTGCCAAGCAGTTCAACTCGACGCTGAGCAGCAGCAGCAGCAACGCGAAGTTCCTCAAGCACAGGCGCTCGAGTCGAGTTCCAGCAGCGTAGGGTTGTCGTTCTAGGGTCCTGCTTTGGTGAAGGGAGTAGGTGGGACGCTCGTTTGTTGTTGTTGTCTCTTTGTAATGATCATGAAGAGACTGTGAGGCTCTTGATGTTGTTGTTTGCGGCTGTTTTTTTGCACCAAGGTCTGTTGTTTCCGCTCATCAAATGGCTACCTTTGTCGTGCATGAGCAAGGCTTCGCTGTACTGCAGTACCGGTTCAGCACCGGTTCGAGCTGACTCTGCACCATCACTGATACTCTACTCTATCAGATGGATCTTCCAGCAACTGCTACTTGAGGAGGAGCGGGAGTGCTGTGCGAGATGGTTGGTGGTGCTGGAGATGCACCACCAGTGCGCATTGCATCTTTTCAGTTTCCCTCTAATGCTAATGCGAACACACAACGCAGCACCCTGCTGCAGGATGGCGTCTGTGCACTCTTCATGCCATACAACAAGGTGAAGGATCAACTGCAAATGTTCGCACTGCACTCGCAACAGACGCGCAAGAAACCGTCCGCGACGCGACCTCTGCGCTGAAGAAAGTCCGCCCAAGCACCTTGCACCAAAGACGTGTGTGTGTGTGTGTGTGCTTTGAGACCATCGACACACATGATCGCGACCGTGCTGCTTGAAGGTATCTCTGTCGATTGCGTGTCTTGCTGGATGAACTAGTGAACCAGTGACCGCCTCCTGGTGTGTGGATCGTTCTTGTCATCAGGCGCCATCCAATCTCCTGATTAGACTCGATGGTGCTTCGAGATCTGAAGTTTGCGGAGGTTGTTTGGTGGGTATGTTTGTGCGCTGGAACGTTGCACTAAACTTCCCCAAAGACGACGAGTGGCTGGCTGACTAGGAGCTCTGGAGCTGGCGGGGAGTCCTGTGCAACCACAGCGCGCCGAAAACGCAACCTCATCAACAGACAATAGACTCACAAGACGCGCTTTTCGTTCTTCTTCTTCTTTCTCTCTCCTTGTTTCGCTTTTACTGTCTCAACCCTGCGGGGAAATGGATATATAGAGATGATGAGTGCACGCTCACCTACACTTACACTGGGCTGCAAGCTGGAGCTGACGACTAGGCTAGATGCGACATCGTAAACACAGACCAGCACTCGGCACTTGCGCGCAGTCGTAGCAGTAGCGGGTGGGCGACCAGTCACGAACACGACGGAGCTCAACGCTTATTCTTCGTTCAAGACGGTGGTCTTGACAATGCGCGAGGTCACGACGTATGGGTCCATGTTGGACGCTGGGCGACGGTCCTCGAAGTAGCCCTTGCCATCGGCCTCAGCCGAGCGTGGGATACGGATCGACGCGCCACGGTTGGCAACGCCGTACGAAAACTGCTCGATCGACGCGGTCTCGTGGCGGCCAGTGAGACGACGCTCGTTGCCCTCACCGTAGGCGGCGATGTGCACCTTGTGCTTGAGCTTCATCTTCTCGATGGCTTCGATGATCTGCGCCATGCCGCCGTCCTCACGCATGACCTTGGTCGAGTAGTTGGTGTGGCAACCCGCGCCGTTCCAGTCGCCTGGGATTGGCTTCGGGTCCCACGACACGTTCACGCCAAAGTCTTCGCACACGCGGAGCAGGATGTAGCGAGCGATCCACAGGTGGTCGCCCGACTCGATGCCCGTGCATGGTCCGACCTGGAACTCCCACTGTCCAGGCATCACTTCAGCGTTGATGCCCGACACCTTGAGACCAGCGTACAGGCACGCGCGGTAGTGGGCATCGACGATCAGACGGCCGTACGCCGAGTGCGCGCCGGCACCGCAGTAGTATGGACCCTGTGGTCCTGGGAAACCGTTCTTTGGCCAGCCGTACGGAGTCACGTTGTCGGCTTCGAACAGCGTGTACTCCTGCTCCAGACCGAACCATGGCACGTGGGCAGCCGCAGCCTCCATCACGCGAGCGGCGTCCGCGCGGGTGTTGTTCGTGATCGGGGTCATGTCCGGCTTCAAGCAGTCGCAGAGCACGAGGATGTGCTTGCCGCCGCGGAATGGGTCCTTGAAGATCGCGACTGGGCGAAGAAGCACCTCCGAGTCGTCACCTGGAGCCTGGCCCGTGCTGGAGCCGTCGAAGTTCCAGATCGGCAGGTCGGCGATCGACTTTGGGGACTCGTCGAGGGTCTTGGTCTTGCAGCGCAAGTCCTGCCCCGAACCGCCGATCCAGACGTACTCGGCGAGCACTGGACCGTCGATTGGCAGAGCCATGTAGGAGTCGTAGACGGCGCGGTCGAGCTTGCTCATGGTGGAGAGAGAAGGGTGGGGAGGAAGAAGGCTCGAAGAGGGCGGAGGTGCACTTGGATGCAAATCTTGCAATGACCATGGCAGCAGCAGACTGGATGCAGATGCAGTTTGCGCTAGCAGCAAAGCAAGAAGATGCCTTCACAGTCAGTCAAGTAGATGATTGAGCAGCTTTATGGAGGAGGAGGAGCGACACGCCGCAGAACAGATGGGCGACATCAATCTGTTTCAAACGTAAGTGCGCTGTTTTATACGACTCATTCTCAGAGGCGAGAATGCTGAAAGTGCGCAGCTTTCGACTTGGAAGTGGCGCGAGCGAATCTAGCGATTATCAAAGAGGTTCGTTGAAGGAGTCTTGTGGACTCGAGTCATACTAGCTGCAAGTTCAGTGTGCAAACGCGCTTGGAATGGGAGACGTTTCATGCTGGAGCATTCTTCGAGCAAGACACAAAGTGCGCATCCTACCGTACGATACCAAACAAAAGAAGCACTCCTTGCTTGCTTGAAAAAAGAACGAACAAGCTGCTGTCCCGTCCCTCTTTCAAACTTGCCTCACAGTCCATCCTTCCTTCAGTTTTTGCTGTCGATGCATTTTGGCGATTCAAATGTGCTCAAACCTCACTCACCATTTCAGATGATTGATGACATTTGCCAAAGTAAATCAACTGCGAGCTTGTCAGCAGATGGCTCCATGAGTGAATGGATTGCTGGTTTCCAGTTTTGAAAAAGCGCTGTGCTGTTCATGCGAAAACCTGGCGTGAGCTCTTTTTGTCAGGCATTTATTTGCGCAGTCAGTCGTTCGATGTTGAAGTGAGTCCCTTGTGAGCAAACCTGACGAGAAGCCAGCATCCCAGTGTTTCACCTTTCGCCTCCAACAAGTGATAATTGCTTCAAGCATCACCGCCAGCATCCCTCTCATCGGATACACTCACTGCTTCAAAATAGCCTCTGCAAACGCATACCCTTTGCACAGCGAACAGTGAGCGCATCCTGTTCGCACAGCCCTAGCCACTCCCTGCTGTTTGATGGGTTGAGAAGGGGAGAGAGTGAATGGCAACACTGGAACGGGAGTTCCTGTCGACGCGCACTCGGTCACACGAATCAACTTCTGAAGCAGTCACCGGTTTGGCCAATCACGACGCCATCTGACCCTGAAAGCGAGCTTTTTGAAGCGAGGCACCACAAGAATCTGCTTGAGAGGATGGACAATAGGAAGAGAGAGAGA
>JAASFO010000699.1:0-14938 GCA_023333815.1 Globisporangium recalcitrans
CACTCTTTCAACAGGCAAATTGTCGAGTCGCACGGATAATCAAGTCGTCTACGCAAGCTCACCGAACGGCACATTTTGAGAGTAAGAGAGCCGCCGTCTGTCATCCATGTTTTCCGATTTTGACGCACCAACTAACAGATCGTTTTGTTGTTGTTGTTGTGCTTGTAGTTTGTGAAGAGGGAGTGCGAGATCATGAAAGTCAGAGCGGATCCTTCTAGTTTGGTTTCGGTTGTAGAGTTCGTCATCGTCAAGGAACAAAGATCGCCAATGGGAGTGAAATGAGTGGATTGTTGTTCATGGGAGATCAAATCAAGCAACCTGACGAAGAACAATCGATCAGCGAAACACGAAGCTGCAGGAAAAGCTAGTCGGCGAGTCTTGGAGTCACTTTCCCATTATCTCCGAGATGAAGGACTGCTGGATGGTTGCGGGCGATTATTGATCGTCTTTATTGTCATTTTCTGACCTAGACAAGCGCTTCTTGTCGCTCGCAAGCAAGTCCCATGTGCCCAGTGAAGCATTTGCAGGTTCCAGATGTGCAGTCGCAGAGTCCGCGGTTGGAGCATTCAGCAAGCTCGCTTAATGGGGCAGTCACAGTCGCTCCACCCGGAGCAGTGAGAACAACCTCGGTAACTGTGCACTTCGCGGTAGTCGCTCCAGCTGTAGCCGGCTGTTGTCCAGCAGTGTTGTGAGCCTTGACGTCGCATCCAAGCAGGTGCTGGTAGCCCGTGTTACCAGGCTCCGAGCGGAATTTGACGACGCAGACAGTCTTTGTACTGGCGGGGGTGCCAACAACGTACGTAGTGCCAACCGTTGCAGTCGTCGAGGTGGCAGCGGGTGAATCTCTTGTAATCGCATACACCGACCCCGCAGCAGCCACTGCTGTGACTGTGACCTGGTTCAACACGTTGTTCGGAAGTCGTTGAAGCGCAGTCTGCAAATTGTCGCAAGGTTTAGCTGCAGCTGAGTTGACTGTGACCGCCGCCGTCGTGAAAGGATTGCCATACGGGTCGAAGTACGTCACGTACCCTTCCACAGAGGTCGCTGCAGCGTCTTCGATAACAACGGCTTGGATCATCTCGACTTGATTTGGGGTGAGCTGATCGTCTCCTTTCGGACACGTGCGCTTTGCGCAGCTGTGACCTTCGTAGCCCGGGTCGCACTTGCAGCCCATGATCTTCTCTTGGTCCCACAGCGTGTAGGCGCGGCTCTGGACGCCTCCGATCCGCTTGTCGAACGAATTTTGCGCCAGCTCTTCGATGAAGTCGCACGCACCGTGGCTGCTGCAGTCGTCCGGGCAGACCATGCGGCGGCATCCGCTTCCGGTGAATCCGGCGTCGCAGTCGCAAATCCCCTTCTCGCGGTCGCACGTGCCGCGGTTCCCGCACTCCTTGTAGTAGTGCGCGTCGTTGTTGTCCACTGCCGTGTCTTGCCACGCGCGCACGAATGGGCAGAGGCGCATCGAGCAGTCACCACCGATCCAGTTCTGCATGCAGTCGCACACGTCGTTGATGCCGCAGCGTCCATGGACCGAGCACTTGTTGGGCACGCGCCAAAGACGGGGGCGACGAGCAGCGCCATGGTCATCGCCCAGAGACACCACTTGCGCATGGTGTTGCCTTGTCTTGGATCCTGGAGCTGGTGCGTTCAGTTGTTGTCGCTTCTTGGTTTTGGCGTGGGGACCTGTGCTGAAGAATCCAAATGTGAGCGCCTCTGGAGCCAGCGGACTTGGAAATGAGATCCTGTTTGCGGTCGCCCGATTCGTTCTGAAGAGTCACCGCCCACTCACGCTGCGCGAAGCGAACCGAACAGACGCGCACAAAACGGACGAAACGAGCGGCGGTAATGCTGGTGTCTTCAGCAGAAGCGTGGGTGAGCAAAGCTGCGAGTGGTCGTCGGTTTCGAACCAAAGGGATCCAAGCGTCGCGCGCTCACAATGCGACCTCTTGGAGGCGGCTCCTGCATGTCCTGTCCAAGTCCCTGAAACCACACACGCAAAGCAGCGGAAGCGCTCGAGGGATGCAGCACAGCAGCAGCACAGCGCCTTCATGCAAATCTCTCTGTCTGCACACACAGATCATACTCGCGGGACAAACGACACATCTGACAAGAGCAAACAAACAACCATCTCTTTACGTTGTCACGCGTTCCAGTGCCACCTGCGTTGGGCTTTCCTACAGCATCAGAGCAAGCCAACCGGCGACGAGCGCTACGCCTCCAATAGGCTGCACAACCATTCAAGAAAATACACAATCAATCCCCAATATACATGCGCTCAAGAAAGGCTCATTTGGCTCCAATTTCTCCCCACCATCCAACATGCGAAATGAAAATAGCCAGCCACATACCGTGATCGCGCCAAGCTTGCGCTGGTCGGAGAGCACCATCGCGTAGAGCGAGCCGGAGAACAAGAGTGTGCCCGTGGCGAGCAGACCGCCTGCGAGCGCTGGACGCTTGGCCAGGGGTGCCGCGAGGAGAACCACGGAGTGGAGAAGCTAAGCAAAACAACCGAATGGGTGAAGATGGAATGAAACCACGATGGACAAACGCATGCAACGACAACAACGGGTACGAGTATGGAATGGAGAAGCGCTTTGATAGCGTACATGGTAGTGCGCAGCAGTTTCCCAGTTCTTGAGCATCTTCTCGTCCTTCACGTGTGCCTTCAGCGCGTGCGCTCCAAACGCGCCTGCGCATTTACACACCATCAGTTCGTAGACATCACCATGTGTGAGCCAATTTCCTACCTTGCGCAACAAAAGCACACAGCTCTTTAAAGCGCAGACAGCAGAGGATGGTGACGTAACGCACCGAAGAGCACAGCGCTGGCACCGGAGACTGCCCCGAGCTTCCACCAGAACGACGACGACGGGGTGATCACTGCGGTCTTGATGCTCATGTTGGTCGCTCTCTTGTCTGTCGAGTTGTGTCTTGCTCCTTGTCTGCTCTGTGTTTGCTTCAACTGTGCAAGTCCAGCCAGAAACGCGCGCTTTTGGATGCGCTTTTCCGCCAATCAGAGCAAGGTTAACGCAGTTTGCCTTTCAAAGCATCATCTTCCTACACATCTGCCTCAGTCGCAGCATAATCTGCAGCTCATGCATGCGCTCGCTATTTATAACATCTAACGTGGCCATGGACATTCCCTCCGTTCGCAGCTTGGGTGTGCGTTGGTTGAATACATGGCTGAGGACAGATGGTGCGCGCCACGAGCGAGTCGCTGAGCGCGCGTCTGCGATCGCAAGTGCGGCAGTCCGCCGCGCCGTCTTCGTCGGCATCGACTGCGAATGTGCCCGACGGTGCTGGGGTGTGGGACAACGCTGAAGGCGACGCGGCGTCGTCGTCACCAGATCAGCAGCACCACCAACAGCCGCAGCAGCATGGCGCAAAAGTACGCCTTCTTGAACAGCTCCTATTGGTACATGCAACTACACAGGCATGCACTGACCGTGTGTGCTATTGTCTGCAGACAACGGTGCGCAACGTGGCTCGTTGGCGCGGCGGCGGCAGCAACAAGTCGGTCGTGCTCACGCGCAGGACGTTCGAGTCGGTCGTGAGCGCGCCGTTGGAGCTCGCGTTCAGCATCCAGCAGTTTGTGCGCTGCCGCGGCTCCCACGCGAGCATCTACCGCGTGCGCTGGTGCGACAAGGAGACCAAGTGCTTTGTCGTGAACCTTGTGAAGGAGTGCGTGAGTGCGGCCGACTTCATAAAAGATAGCAGCGGCGTGTGGTGGTTCATCCGCGTGGTCAATTTCGACGCTTTCTACCGCGTCCCCGTGCCGCAAGAAGTCGTGTACCTGCCCGAGTCGGTGACTCAGGTCCACGAGCTGATGCGCGCCAAGTACTTTCGCCAGACTCTGTTTACTTCTGCATCAGGTTCCAGCTCAGTGTGTTCAGGCTCGACGCCAGCGGAGAAGAACCTGAACATGGTGATCCCCGAATGCTTTCTCTGCGGCTCACTGTGCGAGTTCTCCAAACCGTTCACGCAGGAGCTGCTGGTGCTTTTGAAAGACAGCGACGAGTTGCATGGACGCGTGCTCAAGGAGCTCGTCGAGTACTGCATGACGCTCAAGATGGCGGTCGACACGATCTACTTGCTGCGCCAGCGAGCGGTGCTCTTGCCGACGTGGGAGAGCGCGGTCGCGACGCTGCGCAAGTCGCCGACTCAGACAGCGGAGTTCACGGTCTGTCTGCTCTGCTACCGGATCTGCAAGCAGCAGCAGAAGCTCCATGATGTCGCGCTCGAGCTTCACGGCGTGTTCAACGCAGTGAGCGGCTCCGTTGCGGATCAGATCTCAGAGAGCAACATGGATAGCAATGCTATCACAGACGGGAGAGCTACGAGCGATATCTTCGACCTTGTGTTCTTCTCCAAGCTCGAGACGCCGCTAGCGTTTGCTGCAAAGCCCATGCGCGTGGTTCTCGACCAGATCCAGCAGTTCCAGACCGAGTCGTGTCCGAGTCTGAGCCGCGGACCAGCAGATGAGCGCCACTCGCTCAACTCTTACTCGGCTGTAAAAGACGCCGATGTCGATCCGACGTGCACGCAAATGCGGCTCGCGCTCTTCTTCCACGAGCTGCAGGACGGCGGACCGGATCTCGTGCCGACGGATTTCTACCTCGAGTACCAACTCGGTCAGCTCTTCAACAGGCTGCACCTGGAAGGCAGCAAATGCCGCACGCCGAATCGGTGGCAGCTCTGCGAGACCCGGATCCACTACTTCTGCGCGACGTTCGACTCGTTTGCAGAGTACTGTCTCGAGAAGCGGCTGCTGATCAAGATGAAGACCATCGACGGCGACGAGTTCCATGGCTGCGCGGTGCTCTCGCTGCGTCCGCTCATCACTACTGCCAAGCGCTTTGGCAACTCGCTGCTGGCCGAAAGCCGCACGGACTACCTGATCGAGATTCGAACCGATGCTACGGACTGCTGACGCTGAAACTCACGATCGGACTGCTCGTCGACAGTGTGCCGTTTGGTCATGTGCGCGAGATCGTCGTGAACAAAGATTTCCTTCGAGAAGAGCCTATGGGGTCTACTGGACTCCTCCAGGGTTCTGCTACTCGGGTCTCGCGGTGCCCAGAGAGTGGATCGGCGCTCATGCCGTCCGAGTACATCTCAGTGATGCCAATGCGATCGCGTATGGCAGGTCGCCACGGGAGGAGACTTGATCGAGCGATTATGAGCAACCGTGATCTCTCTCAGCCCAGTGGTGGCGGTGCTGGGAGCATTTCGACAACGTCTAGAGATCCGCTGATTATGGCTACCTTTGGGGAACCAAAGTTGAAGAGATCAGCAACGAGTCGGTCTGCGGTAACCTCTGCGCGTGACTCGCTGCTCCAGTTCCAGCGCGATTTCGACGGGTTTACAATCGGCGCTACCGCAAAGGGTCTCGTGTCTTCTGCTACTTCGAATCCGACTGCAATGTCTGCGGAAAGCGCAAGTCGACGGCCGGTTCTATCAGCGAAGCCTCTGACGATCGCCGTCACGGCTGCTAAGCGCATCGTCTATCGCATCGCTGGGGACGTGAGTGTGTTCCCAGCGTTTCTGCTGGGTATTTTGCTGCGAAGTGGGAATTTCGTTGTCCCGAAAGACGGAGGTGGTGGTGGCGGTGGCGTTGGGAGTGCGACGCTTGCGTGGCGAACTGCGGCGCCTTTCCAGCTCACGCGGAAATACTCGGCTGACAGGATCTTTGGCGACATGAAGCTCGCGTGTGTACCTGCGCTCGTGGTGCTCGGCGAACTGCTGCTCGTGATGCTCAAGTGCCAGGCGATCTCTGCCAGTGTGGAGCTCCGAAGTCTTGAGACTTTAGTGGAGCCATTTTGGGTCTGTGAAGATGACCCGAATAGCGCCACGAGCTGGAAACTTGTGGCAAGGAAATCTGCGCACTCGCCCGAGCAGCGCATGATCTGGAACCGCGTCGTCCGGCGATGCGAGAGCGCGGGTTTTCATCCGACTTTCTTCCGTGCGAGAGCGATCGAGAGTACTGCGACGATTTTGCAGTCTGACGAACCAAGTGGCAGAGCTCTCAAGCCTGTCGGACGCGCAGCAGTAGATCTCTTTTGGCGCGATCCTGACGTCGCTCGTGCAGAGCCAGGTTCTCGGCGACGTGCTGGCAGACTTTGACCGCATCGGCTGTGGGGAGATCGACTTTGAAGGTGACCAAGAGATGCTCGTTCTGCAGCACCTTTTGAGTTGCTGCTAATGGCGTTTTAATGATTGCTTTTCGACAGACTTTTGGCGGCTGTGCGAGTCTGCGCTTCGCTCATCGCGGAGTTTTTTCAGCTCCCTGCACGACGAACCGAGGGCAAAGGGGCTTTGCATCCGCCACGGGAAAACCGAGGTCTACGCGATCGATGGGATATGCAACGAGTGCTCGAATGAGGTGAGTGAAGACAAAGTACTTGGAAAACACATCACAGAGAGATGCTAACGTCGTCCAACACGATCACAGAGCTCACAGAGTTTGTAAAAGACGCCGAGCGGAGGAAACGAGAAGGTTCTCGGCAGATCCAGGACGTGGACATGCGAGAGACTGACAGCAGTAGCAAGCAGGCAAAGAAGAAGCCCCGTGTGAGTGTCAAGCGGAGGAAGAAAGCCAACCGAGCCAAAAAAGACACAGCTTCACTCACACCAGCACCAGGCGGTGGCCAGAAAGCTCTCTCGACCGCGTCGTCGACCTCGCTGTCAGCACTGCTGCGTGAAGAGCTACGTGTTGCGACCCGCGAGCGTGCAGCTGAAGCGAAGCGTCTACAGACATCATCACCGTCGTCCTCCCACCTGCTGGTCGATAGAGTGGCGAAAGCTGAGGAGAAGCGCAAAAAGGTGCGTTCTGCTTTGCACTGCGACTATTCATTCTTTGCTGGGATTGATGCCGCACTGATGACTGACTGACTGAATGACTGAATGAATGCAAAAACGCTCGAACACAGCTGGACCGAATGGTGCTCGCGGAGATTGACGACGTGAAGCGACGACTTGCGAGGCTCATGAGCGAAGCCTGAGACTGCCGACCACCGTGACGCCTTCCCCTCCTGTAGAAAGCAGCGCGGAGCTGCGAGCGCGAGGTTGCTTGTGCAGCTTGTCTGTTTATTGTACACGCGAGGGTGTCCGTCAGGCTAGCTGCTGCAGTCCTTGAGCTCGTAAAAGTACCAGCGCAAGCCATCCACTCGACCCGACCACTTGGGCTTCCAGTCTGGGACGCGAAACTACAGTCGCACAGTGTCTTCAAGCGTTACTCTTCATGACAGCAAACCAAATGCAAGAAGCAACTCACACACACACAAACACAAAACGCTTCCTTACCCCAATCGAGAGCACGCTCGCGTGTTCGCTCAGCTGACTCTCCAGGTGCGCGCGGATGCCGTGCAGCGACTCGGCGAACGCGTAGACGATCACGATCTTCGCGCTCGAGATGTCGACGCGCATGATGTCGTCCTGCACGACGCGGATCCTGTCGTTCATGTCCAGTTGCTCGACTGCGAGTTGCGCTTTCTGCACAAGCGCGTGGTCGATTTCGATGCCGAGCGCCTGGCAGCGATAGCGCTGCACGCCCGAGATGAGCCACCGCGCGTCGCCGCAACCGAGGTCTACGAGCAGCTCATGCGGAGCGATTGGGACGCCCTTGTGAGCGTCCAAGTAGTCCCACACAGCGCCGATCACACTCACGGGCGACGGACTGAACGGCGCGAAGAGCGGCGTCTCCGAGTCGCCTGCGAGCGTCAACGCCTGTTGCGCGCGCGCCTTGGCCGCTGCGAGCACGAGATCGCGGACACGACGGCGCCGTGGCACAGCAGCACTGGCGGCTGACGTTGTAGGTGGCGATGCATCCGTCAGCTGGGTCATCTTCGCCAGAAGTGCTCGATTTGACTTGGATTGCACTTTGTGACCCATTTGCTGAGTATATACCGGTTATAACCTAAATGCTCTGATTGTGAGGTATGAACCATTTCGACCCACTTTCCGAAAAGACGCACACTCGCGACATCATTGGCTAAAAATATGAGTGGCTGGGTGACTGGATGATCCACATGTCGTCTCAATGCAGCAAAAGCAAGAAGACGAGAAGCAGCAGGAAGCGCGCGCACCAGACAAGCAAGCAGCATGAGCACGACGGAGGAAGAGTTCAAGAACCTCCCGCGCGAGGACGAGAGCGAGGACGAGGCGCCAGAGGTCGTGTCCAAGCAGAGCGCCAAGCAGCAGGTCGAGGAGCTCCAGCGACAGGAGAAGGAGGCGCGCAAGAGCGCTGCCGCCGCGACCAAGCGGTGCGTGCGTTAGCATGCGCGTGTGTGTGTGGCAATGGCGTTTGCGGTGCTTTGTGCGGAAGGCGGTCGACACAACTGCGGTTGCCATGTAGCTGACGTGTGTTTGTGGTCTCTAATGTCGATTATTTCGCACGTTGTGCAGAAAGCGCGTGACGCGCTCGAGTAAAGCAGAAGATAAGGACGCACAGAAGGACGAGGAAGTCGTAGAAGAGCTCCCAGACGACATCTTGTCCGCGGTCGCAGCACACCACGAGTACGTTTTTGTGCGACAGCAGCTACATGCTCCTGTTGTGTGTGAGGTCGGTGCTGATGGTCGTTTATGTTTGTGTCTGTTCTGAACCATAACAGAGAGGAAGAAGCAGAGCAGGCGGCCGAGGCGGCGCGCGAAAAAGCCGCCGCGAAGCGCCTGAGCGTCGCGCTCAAGAAGAAAACGCACATCCGCCAGTTCGGCAACATCCACGTGCAGACCGTGGACGAGCTCGCGAGCCAGCAGACGCGGACGCTGAGCGCCAGCGCCGAGGAGTTCCTCGCGCGCAAGAACGCGCCGAAGCGCGCGCGCATGAACCTGGTGGAGGGCCACCCGTCGCTCTTCTCCAAGAAGCAGAAGCAGAAGCTCCAGCGCGCATAGGTAATTAAAACAGCAAAAATGGTGGGAGGAGCGGTGTTCCGTTGTCGAGTATGTGCAGCAGTTGCTTCATACAGTGACGCAAGGCACGAGACAGACAGCACTGACCTGTGAATGGGAATATATGAGAGATTGCACGACGCATGTTGCCTCCGTCCAGTGTGCGAGCACTCGCGTCAACGAGGAGCTCTATTACTTCATTTCACATCGACTTTTTCTCATTGGATCGACCATCATTCTGACATGCGAAGACGATCTTGAAGAGCAACAGACCTGCCACATCAGCAAGCACTCTCTTCTTCTTCTTCATCTATCCGTCTTCTAAACTCCGCCAACAGGACAAGGAAGAGAGCGAGAGCGATGGTCTCTGACGATCGCGCGAGTCTGCTGCGGCGCAGGCAGCAGATCCGCCAGACTCCAAAGGAGAGCGAGCGCGGCACGAGCAACGATCCGCAGCTCAGCTCAGCTGCATTCAAAGAATGCACGGGCTTCAAGAAGACTGCACGCAAGAAGAGTAGACTCGTCGGAGACACCGAGCCTGCACTTGTGAGGGCTAAGGATGCAAAGACAGCTTCTAGCACCAGTCAAGAGCGCAGTGGAGGAAGTGGCGATTATGCTACGGAGCCGAACGTCACGCTTCTCATTCGGCAGGTGGTGCAGCGACCGCGCTATAGCGACTTGAGGGAGTACCTCAAGACCGCGACCAAGGAGCAGCTCTTTGAGCAGACGCTGCTCATCGCCAAGTCTGCAGTCGAGGTAGGTACTAACAGCAGAGGAGCTGTTGCCATGCTTAGAAGTGGAGCTTCGTGAGCACTCGGAAGTTCTCAAAGCCACGTCGCTGTCGTACAAGGAGAAGCAGAGTCGGCTCGATGCGACGGCTGAAGAGCTCCAGAAGGCGACTTTGGTTGCGCACGGGCTGCAGACTGAGGTACCAACAACCCATTCACCACGATCGATTGCGGGTCGCCTACGTTATGATGCTGATGATCTCTTGCTGGTGCTGTTCGCATCGGGGGCTTCAGAACACAAACCTGCACAGACACATGGTGAGCGCCAAGCACAGTCGAGTTTGAGGCTTTCGCACTCTTTGCATCTGCGAGCGTTGGGTTCTGATTATGAAGGCGGACACAGCGCTTCATGGCTCCAAATCTTTAGCAGGCGCTGCAGTACGAACTGAATCGGATCCAGCGAGAAGCGAAGGAGGAGCGACGCGAGAACAAGGATCTGTCCAGGGAGCTGCAGCAGAAAGAGCACAAGTAATGGGTGTCTTGTCTTCCTCGTTGCAAGTGGCCACCTTCGGACATTTTGTTCTAACACCTTCGCTCCAGTATGCTGCAGCTGGTGAGCGAGATGGAAGACTTGACGAGCCACGTCAGTACACTTCAAGGGCAGGTCCAGGTGCGATGCGCTTTCTCTGCTATCCGTATACAAACGCGGTCGACCGATAGACCGACTACGATTGTCCTCGTGTCTGATGGCAGTTGCCTCATTTTTGTTTGCTTGGTGCCAACTGCAGGAACTCAAACTGTCGACAAAGACGCTCCAAGCAGAGGTCGAGCGCCTGACAGTGGACACGATCGGTTCGATGCTGCATCTCGCTGTGCTGAAGGCTTGCTGCACCGACCAGCAGCGACGACTTCGCCAGCAAGCGAGCAGCAGGTGGACGAGAGAACTCCGTGCGATCGATCAGCTGAGTGTAGCCATGTTGGGCAAGAGAGGAGCAGGATTGCAAGCAGTCATTCATGTAGGGAAGTTCCCCTTCACGAGAGAGTCCTCGCTCGGGCAATTCGCCTTTGCATTTGCGATTCTTCTTGCCCTAATCGCCATCAGAAACTCTTGACAGAACCATCACTTGCATTTATCAAGATAAAAGCAATTTGGTTCAACGAACTCGTTTGATCGTAACCCTCTAATTCGGAGATTTATTCCAAGTAACCAGTATTTAGTGTGTGAATTGGCTGAATGACGAAGTCGAGTAGGCGAACATCCCTACATGTCTAGTAAACACACTCGCACTCCAGATTTTCGTGCAATGCAAGTTGAACGTGGGAAGAGCTCTCAGACAATCTCCACAATCGCAATCGCGCCAGACGCAACGACCTCGCTCGCACTCGCCACCTTCAGTTCCTCTCTCTGTGACACAACTGCATGATGGAGACCAAAGCCCCCGTTACGCTCGACAACGCCCTCAAGGTGGCTTTCTCCATGGAGGGTCGCGACAAGCTCACCAAGGTGCGCGTCTATTCGTGCATGATGAAATGAACAGGGGGTGGGTGGGTTGGTTGATGATCGACGTGCGGCTGACCGACTGACTGCGTTTGTGCTTGCGTGTGTGTGTGTGTGTTGTGTGTGACGACAGCTGATGCAATACGGCAGTCGCGCGCTGGCGTTCTACGTGCTGTCGGCGGACCCGAAGAGCGACGTTGGCAAGAAGTGAGTGTGACGACGGAGCGCATTCGGGATCGTGTGTTGATTGACTGACGATGGTATGTGTGTGTGCGTGCACACTAGGCTGACCAACTTGTACAAGACGACGCAGACGTCGCGCAAGGCGTTCCGGTTGGGCAAGAGCGCGACGTACTACAAGAAGCTGCTTGGGGTCGTGGACAACAAGTCGCTCTCGCCATGGCAGCGCTACCTCCAGCTCATCAACAACACCGGCATGGTAAGCGCCACGCGCGCACGTATAATGAATCTCGTACACACACTGCTAACACGCGCAATCTCTCTATGTGGCTTCTCCCCCCCAATGCACAGTTTGGCTTCTTCATCTACGACAACATGGCGTTCGCGAGCAAAGCCAAGGTGATCGACTTCAACGCGGACGAGGCGGCGAAGCGCGGCGGCGTGCTCTGGTTCTGCGCCAACATCGCGGGCTTCGCGCTCGCGATCTCGAACCTGCAGGGTGACATCGAAAAGGAGAAGTGCGTGCGCGACATCCTCGCGTCCGAGGAGGACGAGGCGCGCATCGCGTCGCTGCAGAGCCAGCTGGACGCGCTCGAGCAGAGTCGCTTCAAGAAGTTCCTGGCCGTGCTCAAGGTCACGTGCGACCTGATCGTGTCGTCCAACACGAGCGGCATCCGCCTCGCGGAGCGCATCACCGGCACGAAGCTCCACGACGGCATCGTGGGCTCGGTCGGCTGCGTCTCGGCGCTCACGGTGCTCTACAACGCGTGGCCGAACGCGCCAGTGAAGACCATCGAAGCCAAGAAGGACGCCTAAGCATTGGAATGCCGCCACTCTCTCTCTCTCTCTCGCTTTGGACATACGATTCGTACAATGCGTCATGCCACAAACACTACAACACGTGAAGTGAATAGGATTCGAGTATTTGTCATTTCGCGTCATGATTGATTCGGATGTGTGTTGGTGTTGGATCCTACAACATTTATGGAGTCAACAGCTCAAGAGTCTACGAAAAAACGCAGCGATTTGGAAAATGCGCTGTCTGAACATGCCGCACTTGCTGACGCTTGCGGCAGCGCCGGTACCGCCAGTAGACGGAGCCCGAGACGACCAACACGAGACAGCAAACACTCAGAAAGCAGCACCAGTAGAGTCTCAAGTAGTCAACCCGTACGTGCTGCTGGGCGAGACAAGGAAAGCCCTCGTCCAGAGCGAGCTCAAGCGCAAGCGCGACGACGCTCTGGCACTGCTGCAGTTCCTCGACCAGCGCCATCGCTACGCGAAAGACACGGACGACGCGATCGCGCAGGAACTGAGCGACAAAGGGCTCGTGATCAAGGCGCAGATCCCCATGGGGACGTCCAACCTGCGGCTGAGCCAAGAGGAGGTCGAGGGCTTTGGCGCGTTTGCGCACAACCTGGTGCACGCGACGCAGCTGGTGAGCGAGTACCACGCGCGGCGGCGCGAGAAGAGCGGCAACGGTCCCAAGTAGATATCAATTGCAAAAGGCGCCGCCAGTTCGGAGCCGATTGGGTACTTGGACTCGACCGACTCGTCCACGATCTGCACACAGTCGACGCTGCGCATGCACCAGGGTCACATCGAGAGCGTCAGGACTCACCACGAGAGCACCAAGGGCTCAAGCGGCGATTCTGCGTTGCCTTCATCATCGTCGCTATCAGACACGCAGAGCACTGAAGGAACCCGCGGATCGTCATCTTCACAACCAGGACAAAGTCTCCATGCTGCTGCTGACACTGGTGAGAGCGAGGACAGTAGAGCTCATGCACATGCAGCCAGTCGAGCGCGTGGGGACGTGGCGACCATGGGGGCGGTCGAGAAGCGCAAGAACATGGAGATCCTCGCGCGCATGCAGACGAAACTCGACTTTCTGAGGAACCCGCGGTACGTCTCAGGCGACGACGAAGCGAAGAGCACGAACACGGCTAACGACCACACGGCCAAGAAGAAACAGCGAGGTCGCGAAGACAAGAGCTCTATCGTTGACCCTGACGCCAGTGCTGGTAGCTGCGAAGACTCGGCGTCTTCACGCTGCTGCTTCGTGGTCGTTCCCTCCAATTTCGAGTTCACCGACTACGACATTGGCGGCGTGGACATCACAACTCAGCCACCCGCTTTCGATCTCGCTGTGAGTCCCATGGCCGGCGAAATCGCGCCACAAGCTCAGATTTGGCTCGACATCGCGTTCACGCCGCGCTGTGTCGGCGCGTTCTCGCTCGCAGTACCCCGTCGAACCCCAACACCAGCAGCAACGTCTGAAGCGACTATGAGCAGCGCCGCTACAAGCAGCAACAACTTTGTGCGCTGGCTGCTCTTGGGAGGTTCAGTGGCGAGCGGCGAGGTGGAGATCCTGTCGCCCGAGGTGGACTTCGGGCTCGTGCTCGTCGGCGCGAGCGCAGAGGCGACGCTCACGTCCAGGAATCGCTCGCCTGTCGCGTCCGCAGAGTGGCGCTTTACGCACTTGGAAGCGGCTTCGTCGAGTGCAGCTGCACCACTCCAGCTCCAAGGACTCGATCGCCTCGCGCCGCTCCATCGGCTCCACGTCCTCAGGCAACGACACGAGCCGCAGCAGCAACTCCCTCTTCACGGCGCGCGACACGCTGCCGCGAGCCACCGTGAGTTTTGTACCGGAGACTGGGAGTTTAGCGCCAGACGAGACCAAGTCCATCAAGGTGCTGTGTCTCGCAGGCTCGCTTCCCGAGCGATTCCGAGCGAGTTTCTGCTGCCAGCTGACCCCGAGCGTCTGTTTTCCAGTGCTGGAGTGCCTGTTTCAACAATAACAGCGACATTACCAGCGAGTGTGAGTGCGCGTGCCGAGATCCAGTCCCCGAACGTGTTCCTGACGCCTTCAAAGCTGCACTTGGGCACGACGTACCTGGGCGTCACGGCGCGAAGGATGCTGCAGCTCATCAACGTGGTCGGCGCGCCACTGACGCTCGATCGCAATTGTGTCGGGCTGCACTTCGGCAAGAGGAACGTGACTGGCTCACAGCAGCCGAGCTTCCACTTCGGCCAGCTGTGCGCTCGCTCGCCACCGCTCACGCGCACGATCCGCGTGATCAACCGCGGACCCAAGCAGGCGAAGCTCAAGTGGAAGCTCGCGGAGAACGGTCGCGAGAGCCAGCTCGTGAGTGTCACTCTGCGCGTGGACTTTGGCTCGAAAGTGCAGCTGCGCATCACTGCGTGCGCCGACGACGACGCGGACTTCCCGTTCGAGGTGCAGCCCGAGCAGACGATCGTCCCGCCGTTCGCGACAGTGCCGTTCCAGATCACGTTCACGCCACCGCTTGTTGCTTCCTCCTCCTCCGAGTCGCCAGTGGTGCAGTCCCCACGCGTGCTGCTTCTCGCTGACGCGTACTGGTACGAGCTGGAGGCGCCGACTAAAGACGAAGACGGCAACGTCGAGCCACAGTGTCTAGAGCTTTCGGATCCCAATCACACCAGCAGTACTACTAGCACCAATGCCGGGAATGGTGGTGATCCGACAAGCGATTCACGATGCGAGTCGACTTCACCAGCCAAACACAAGAAGCCGAAGCATGTGCACTCTGCGAACCACACAGGAGCCGCAGCTGCAGCTGGGAAAGCGTTCGCAGCAGTGCGCGCTGCAAACTCGCTGTCTCGG
>JAASFO010000007.1:0-83694 GCA_023333815.1 Globisporangium recalcitrans
GTGGATGCCCACGACGTTCACCATCTGGTCGTACGTGAACCCGAGCTTCATCGCGAGACCGATCGCCTGCGTCACCTCGCCGGCGTTTGGACCGAGGTAGTGGAAGCCCACGACGTGCTTGTCGCGCTTCGTGTCGCAGATCACCTTCACGTAGCACGAACCCGCGGCTACGCGGTCGCTCGACAGCGACCACTCGAGCGGCGTGAAGTTCTGGTGGTAGATCTCGAGGTTCTCTTCGCCATACTTCTCCATGCTCGCCTCTTCCGACAGACCGCAGCAGCCGTACTCGATCGGCGTGAACACCGCAGTGCACACCTTGTCGTAGTCTATGAGCGCAGTCTCGTTGTTGTACAGACGGCGCGCGAGCAAGCGGCCCGCCTGGATCGCGACTGGAGTCAGCTCTGGCGCGTCAATGACGTCACCGATCGCGTAGATGTTTGGCGTCGACGTTTGCTCGTTCTGCACCGCGATGCGTCCGGTCTTTGGGTTGAGCTCGACGCCGACCTTGTCGAGTCCGAGCTTCGCGACGTCCGGGTCACGACCCGTGGCGTTCAGCACCGTGTCGAACGCTTCTTCGCACGCCTCCCCGTCCGCAGAGACCCACTTCACGAGCAGCTGGCCGCTCTCCAGCTTCGTGATGCACTGAGGAACGGTGCCGCGGATGAACTCGATCTTGGACTCGGTCTCCATGAACTCGCCGATCTTGTTCGCCATGTCCTGGTCGAAGCCACGCAGCAGGATCGAGCGCACCATGATCTTCACGTCGTAACCCATGCCCTTCATGAAACCCGCGCACTCGAGCGCAACGTACGACGCACCGATGACGAGCGTCTTGCCTGGCGCTTCCTTGCGCCAGAAGATGTCGTCGCTCGAGATCGCGAGGTCCCCGCCTTCGCAGGAAAGCGGCTTTGGACGACCGCCGACCGCGATGACCACGTCGCGCGTCGTGACGGTCTTGGTGCCCTTCTTTGGGTGCCACAATTCGAGCGTGTGCGCGTCCACAAAGCTGCCCAACAGGTTCTCGTACTTGACCTTCTTGTCGCGAAGCTCCACTTTGTACTTGAAGTTGATCGACTTGATATAGCTGTTCACCGACTTGACCATCTGCGACCAGTCGAAAGTCTGCTCGCCCACACTCCAGCCGAACGCCTTGGCGTCCTTGTGGATCGTCTCGCCGATCAGCGAGCTCTGGTGCATGAGCTTCTTTGGGATGCAGCCGACGTTCACACACGTGCCGCCGAGACCCCAGGAAGTGCCCGCGGGCGATGGCTTGACGTAGTCGAGCACGCACACTTTCTTCCCGTACTTGGACGCTTCCTTCGAGCATGCAAGACCGCCCGAGCCACCGCCGATGACAATCAGATCGTAGTCGTACTTGGTATCGTCCGCTGGTGCTGGAGACGCCGCGACCATCGTAGGCGTCGCAGCAAGACTCGCTGGCGCCGAGATCCCCGATCGGAACAACGCGAGCGTGTCGTCGCAGCCACCGATGAAGCCGCGCGTGTTCGCCCACACAAACGGCGACGACTTGTGGGTCAGCGCCTTCGAGTCCGCCCCAAAGCACTCTGTGAACTCCTCAATCGTGCTGCTCGCAGCGAGCCACTCGCGGAACGCCTCGCGGTCTGGGAACTCGTGGATCTCAAAGTCCACGACGTCCGGGTACAGCACGCGCATCGCCGTCATGACATCGGACGTCTTCTTGTAGAAACCGCCTACGAATACACAGCAACCAGACACAAGCATACGCGCACGCAGTGAGCACCACAGCACACCCATGCGCATTATCACCGCAATCGTCCTCGCAGGCGAGGTGACTCAATAGAATGAGGGCTGGAGAGAAGAGCGAGATCTCACATCCGCGCCACCCGGCGACGTGGTATTTGGTGGGACCGCCGCCGTCTCGCACGAGCGTCTCCTTGATGCTGCAAATGCACAGAAGCACAGAGAGAGAGAGAGAGAGAGAAGGAAGGAAGGGAGGCGGAACGTGCCATTAGCATCCATGCCAGCGGCTCTGTACACACACACAGAAACGTACTTGACGCGCGTCATGAGCTCTTCGCGCGGCGCTTCTCGCTTCCTGCTGCTCGCCTCCAAGTGCGAACTTTCGTCCATCATGATCTTCGCTCACTGATCTCCTCAACCAACTGGACCGGTTCAAGGGAAACAATCACATCCGACAGCGGACCGCGGTTCGACCGAGCCGGTTCAGGACACCTTTCCCTGGAAAACTTAATACGAAGTGGCCCACATAGAAAAGCAGCTTCTCGAATGTGATCAGCAAGCGCATATCGACAAAGCAAGGCAAAAAAGCAGTCAAGATGGCGTCCACAGCAGCAGCAGCGCTCGGCGACCTGCGTCCCGTGTACAAGAAGCTGCTCAAGCTCGCCAAGACGCTGCCGGAGAGCAAACGCGACACGGCGCTCGCGCAGATCCGCAGCGAGTTCCGCACGCGCAAGGACGTCTCCGACCCGAAAGAGTGCGTCGTTTAGTCATTTGGTCGTGTGCGCAAAAATCTGGTTGCAAGGAATGGATGGCACTGCGCTAACGAGAGAGCTCGCGTGTGCTGTATGTGCTGCTACCGCTATCATATCTCTTCTTAGGCTCAACGCTCTGCTGGCGCGCGCACAATCGTCGATTGGCTACTTGAAGATCGTCACGCCGCGCAAATCGTCTGGTACGGCCATTGATCGTGAAGCATTCATGCAAACGTGGTGTGTGTAGAGCTATCACGCACTCTCTCACTCTTGCTCGATCGTCCTGCACGTAGATGCTGGCGTGAAGAACTATATTTACAAGAACGGCCAGCGCGTCGAGGCCACGAGCGTGCTGGAGGACGGCGCAAGGTACTCGCTCCCGGACTACAACGCGCAGATGCAGCGCCACCAGAAGCTGCTGCGTCGCCAGCACTTTATGGATCGCAAGTGATCAATGTAAGCATCTCAGTCATTCGTCCATTGACACAAAAGGTAAAAAATATATGCAAATAGGGAGAAGCTGGAGAAAGGATCGATCAGAACAGGTTGCTGGCTTTCATCGTGGCGTTCGCCTTCTTGGTCTGCATCTGCACGCGGTCGTTCACGGCGGTGAGGTGCTGCTCGACGCGCGCGATCTGCTCCGTGCTCTTCACGACCTCGACGTTCATCCGGTTCGCCTGCTCCTCCAGTTCCCCCAGCGCCAGCTTCTCGAGGTCGCTCAGCGCGTCATTGCGCTGTCCGCGAACCTGCTGACGGTCTGGCTCGCCGCCGTTGGTGGCAGCAGTGAGACCATGACCCGCGTGGTCAGTGTGGCCAATAGCACCAGCGTGAGAGCTCTGCTTTGCGCGCTCGTCGCCTGAGAACAGGTGCAGCATCGGTCGCTTCATGTGGCGCAGCAGTTTGTCCGCGTGGTCGAGATCGCTCTCGACCATATCCAGTTTCTCTGAGACAGCAGCAGCAAGAGAGCAGATTGGCTCAGATGAAGCTTTGCTGCACATATGAAGAAGATAGCGATCTACGCACCTCCCTGGACGACGATCTCGTTGACCGCCTCGCGTCCGATGAGCTTCGCGCCTTCGATCTCCCTCAGCGCGTCCTTGAGCAGCTCCTCCTTCGTGGCCGCGAGCTTCTTGATCTGCAGCTGCGGCGACGCCGACGTGCTGAAGCCAAACACGTTCTTGATCGTTGAGTTGCCTCCAGAATTCAAACACAAAGACAATCACAAGTGAGACGTTGGTTGCACCAACCAACCTCTTCATACGCATAAGCGCGCACTCGCGCACCTGGAGTCCCCGTGCGAGTGCGCTTCTTGGCGGCGTCCAGCGCGTTCTGCACCACTTCGACCCACTTGTTCAGATCGCCGAGCGACTCGACAAAGATGTCGAGCTCGATGTAGCCTTTCTTTGGCGCGTGGCCACGAGCTTGAAGCCGAAAGGTTTCTCGCGGCCGCCCATGACGCCGACCCAGTACTCGTGTTCTCGCTCGCCAAGCTCATCGTGTCGCACATCGAGCAGAGCGTCTGGGTGCTCAAGATCGAGCACCTGGTCACCCCGCTGCACCCAGAGGTGTACCCGAGCTGGCAGGAGTTCGTTGACGCGATCTCTCAGTTCGGCGTCGTCGTCGAAGCCGCGCCGTCTGCAGTCGTAGGGCATGTTCGCGCAAACTTGTTCGTCGAGCCGAGTGGTGAAGTGCACGTGTCGTGGACGCAGGACGTCATCGCGAGCACCAACAATGGAGGAGGAGGTGGGAAAGCTGGTATCTACCGGAACAAGACGGTCGGCTACGCGTTTCCGCAAACTGCAGCGCCGTACGTGGCCATTCGGGTGCGTGCCTTGCCTTTGTATGACCTTGTGATCGAATACGCTGTGAGTGGCTCGCTGGTCTTAGCATTGTGTTTTGTGTTTTGTGGCAGGGAGCGTCGACCGCGATCGGGAAGCTCCTCGCTGAAGAGTGCGTGTTTGGGTACTCGAGCGTCGACTACCTGGTCTTCCAGGAGGACAAAACCCACGCTGCGCGGCTCTGGGCGATGGCGCTGCACCTGTACTTGACAGACTCGGTCTCGACGTTCCCCACTTTCCACTTGCTCAACCGCGGCGTCTTGAACGCAAACTCGGGGCTTTACCACCTTCCATCAGTAGCACCAGCGTCCTCACTGTTGCTTGGCTCTGGGACTTCGCCCGCGTCGTCGACAAAGGCGCTCAAACCGAGTCATTCTGGCACTGGTGCCGGCACCTGCGCAGCTGATCTGGTGATGCAGGAGGCGACGCACTCTGGACTCGTGTCGCTCGAGAAAGCTGGAGCGCAGCGCACGTATGTTGTCAGCGAGTACATTTTCCACCCAAACGTGTCCACGATGCAGTGCAGCGCGTTCTTCCATACCTGTCGGCTCCATGGCGTCTGCTTCGACGTCGAGCGCTGCGTCGGCTCGGTGTTCCTGCTCGCTGACAGTCTCACGGCCGGGGTCTTTGGCATCACGTGCTGCAGCGACTCGGCGAGTGGCGCGCTTGGCTTCCTTCGGACAGCGCTGGAAGTGATCGGACGGGAGGTGGGGACCCAGGCGCTCGCAGACGAGTTCAGGAGCGGCGCCGAGTCGGAAACTGGGAATTTCGCAGACGTGCTGGCTGTGATCCGCGCGTTGACTGGCGGCAAATCCGCGAAGCTGGAGAAGATCCGGCGCCTGCGCAGAAACTGAGGGTGCTAATGAATCCGCTTGCTTGCTTGGCAGCGTCCTTGAGCATCATCGAGAGACAGCAGGAGGCAGAAGAGAGGACGCAACAAAGCTTGGGGTTCCTAATCGCAAATCGCGTGGCTGGTGGACTCTTCCTATTTAGATATTATTCTACGCAAAAGAAATGATGAACAAGAGTGGGAGGGCGGGAGGCAGAAGGGGACAGACGAGCGAAGTGCACGCGTGCCTGTGCTCATTTCTTCTTCAGGATGCCGACTGGCTTGAAGCTGACCTTTGGTGCTGCGGGTGGCGGCACGACGTAGCTCAGGTGGCTGCTGGCAGTGCTCACGTTGGATGCCGTGTTGTTGCTGCTTCCTTCCGACGAAGCCGCCGAGTGCGTCTCGCTGCTGTCCTGGTGGTGCAACTGGCGCAGCAGGTTCATGCCTCCAGAGACGTCGACGTAGAACTGCTCGCCAGCGCGCTGAGGATCGACGAGCCACTCAAAGAGCGCAGACGTCTCGATTCGGTACGTCCCGTGGTGAACTGCGATGATGTCGACAAACGACCGACGGATCGTCCGGATATCTTCTTTCGACAGCGAGAACTGCTCCTGCGCTTGGTTCTCTGTGATCAGCGCATACGGTCCCGAGGCAGCAGTGACGATAAGCTCCAATAGAGGCTGCACTTTTTTCCAAATGCGGTTTCTTCCTTTGCCGAACTTGTCTTCAAAGATCTCTTCGTAGATCTCGTAAATCGACTCCGGGAGGTCGTGCAGCACGTCAAGCGGGATGTATCCATTGTCTTCCTCCATGCCAGGGTGCGACAGCGCTTGCTTCGTGAAGTCCAAAAAGGTAAAGTTGCCTCCACTCTTGCGCTTCAAGATCTCGCGGGCTTGCGGGACGTCCTTGTCGCTGAAGCTGCCGATGATGTCGTTGAGCAAGATGATCGTGTCGTTCATGTAGTTGGTGTTCTTGGCGCTAAAGTCAAGCAGGGATGTGATCGCCAGTTTCGCTGGGAGTTCAGGAGACGGCTTGCTCGTGACGAACACACCGATCCAAGTCGGCAGCTCGGGGATGATCACTGCGAGGAAATCTAAGAGATCGTTGCGGCCCTTTGATTTGCACTGATCGACGCCGTCGAACACGAAAACCTTGGCAGTCATTGGCTCCTCGAGCGCGCAAAGCGGATCCACCAGCACCTTCCGTGCGAGCACCAGTGGGTCCGTTTCTTCGAGGACGTACTTGAGATTCAGTCGCGCGAGCTGGTTCTTGAAGAGCGGCAGGTTCGAGATCAACTGGTTCACCAGAGACAGCAGCACGTTGCGCGGACTGCTTTTCGACTTGCGATCAAAAACACAGAGATGCATCGCGACGACGTTGTCGTGGAACTTGTCGCAAAGCGCGCCAGTGAGGGTGCTCTTCCCCGATCCGCCATCGCCGACAAGAGCCAGCAAGTTGTCGACGCCGACATTGAATCGTGAGTCCACCCATTCCTGGAACCGCTCGATCGCCCACTCTCGCGAAGATGGATCATAGTTTCGGGCGAAGGCTTGCAGCTCGGCGGAGCACTCCACCAGCGGGAACATCTCGTCGATCTGGTGCTGCAGCAGAGGCGTCGAGAGTGCGTCGTCTGCGACAGGAGCGAGCTGCGTCAACCGCGAACTGGCACGCACGAGCACTGGCGCCGAGTCTTCTCTCGTCGCGCGTCGCTCTTTCGTAGCCTTCGACGTGTAGAGCGCAGTGGTGCGCGAGATCGTGTCCAGCTCCTCAGACGAGAGCTCAGGCTGCGCCTCGGCAGCAGCAGCAAAGGCAGCGTCCCCCGCATCCAAAGGTCGCACGCCCTTGCTTTCGAGCGCTGACACAAGCTGGATGATCGTACCTTTGAGCATCGTGATCTCCTTGAGCACGTCGTACCGCGTGACGTGCATCTCGTTCATCATATCGCGTCGGATCGCCTGCACCTCCAGCTTCATCTCGGAGAGCTCAGCGCGCAGCGCGTCGATCGGGGTCCCTCCGCTGCCGCTCCCTGTCGCCATCGTCGCCATCGTCGCCGTCATCCGCGAGGCAGCGGGGAGCACTTCGTCTTCCTGCAGCGGCATCAGGTTGGTGCCGCGCATCTGCTCCGTGGTACGGTACACGTCCGTGACGCGCAGCGAGCCGCCCGTAGCTCGACTGCCATTAGTGCCGCTGCTGGCATTCCCGTTGCCGTACGTGTCGGTGCTGCGCATGGAGCTGGTGGTCGAGCGTCCAAAGTTGTCGGTCGAGCGCACGCTGGCGTTTGTGGAGTGCGTGTTCCCAGTCCCGCCGCCGTTGTAGAACATCTCCTCGACGTCGTCCGACATGTAGCTGGACGTGGAGGACGCGGCGCTCGTGTTCATGGTCGTGTTGCGCTGGAAGCGGTGCGCTTCCTCCTGCACGTGCTTGCTCATGCGCAGCGTCTCCTCGTCGGTGGCGCGCACGGCCGTGGCGTCCGACTGCGCGCGCTCGAGGCGCTTCTGCTTGGACTTGGACGAGCTCAGTTTGCTCTTGAGCTTGTGCATCGCGGCGACTCGGCTGTAGAAGGTGGCTGTGTGTGCTTGGTGCGCGCGCTTAGCTCTCTATGAAGAAATGTATGAAGCTTGGGAAAAATGCAAAAGTGCGTGCGAAAACGGCTACTGCTGATAGCAGAGAGCAAGTGCACGAGTTAAGGTGGCTTGTATTTGGGGTGGAATGGACTCTACCACACCAACTCGAACGCGACAAGACGCTTCTGAGTGTGAGCCTGTTAATCCAGATGTGGCTGTTTTTGCCTGACTGGACGATAACAATGGCTGTGTAGTCAGCAGTTAGACTCCCAATTTGTAAGGGAAGGCAAAATGGCTCGGGGTTTCCTATTTGAATGGAAGCCCTACTCCCACTGTCGACCATCACTCCGCTTTGACTTGATCAAAGTAAGTCTGCCCTACCCCGCATCCCAACTTTGTCTTTTTCCGAGCCATTTCTGTTTTGGCTTTTTGCATCTGACTTGAACCTGAAGCCACTGAAGCCAAACGATGTGCGCGAGTTTCAAGGTGGTGATGCGCGCACATTGGGACTGGCGGTGCAGCATCTCGAATGCGTGCATGTCGCTGTGTAATAGTGGAAGGCATGTCTGAGGCGCTTGTAGAAGTGCAGACACACAGAAAGAGTCTGCGTGTTCGTTCCAGTTGTCAAGCCAAAGCAGCCAGTGCCATCCAGTCAGTAGTCAGCTCGCGCTCGCTCTGACAGTCAGACCCCGATCGGACGCCACTTCCGCGAACGCGCTTTTACAATTGTGCAGTCACAACGTAAAGTGGGTGGGTGTTGGTAATGACGCACGGTGTTGGCATGAGTGGCATTCTAATGTGATGAAGTGGTCCAAGAAGAGGATCCACTGGACGCTTGGGTTTGCAAAGCCAGCAACTTGCTGACTGGAAAACGTCAACTGCATGACAATAATCTAGCAGATCATTCTGAGATTGCGTTCACGGACAAGCAGAAGAATGCAGATCGCCGCAGACGAGGAGCGCACAAAAATGAAGTCTCTATTAACGGGAAAGAAGGAAGAAACAGGCACTGTTGCTTCAGCACCTTCAGCAGCACCACAGCAGGTCTCCTCGCTCTCTGACTATCGCCCCATGCGCCAACCAGGCTGCAGCTAGTTCTTCTTCTCTCTCGCTCGCCATTGCTGCGTTTACATGCCTGGAGGTGAACGGTGCGTCACTGGCTGCATTGTGGTCCCAGCCGCCGAGCGGTGCATGGATACCTGTCGTTTCCATATTCGCCGCACACAAGAAGAGCAACTCAATACGAGCAGCTACGCAGCGAGAGCGCACTAGGAGCAATGACATGATCAGCACGCACCTCGGCTTGGAGATTGAGGCACATCTGGCGGAACATTGTCACTTCGTTCTGGAGGCTGTTGATGATCTCTGTTGTCGTTGATTGGACACCCAGAAAAGTCCGCAGAAAGAGCTCGTCGGTTAGTAGCTGCTCGTCCACTGCGCTCGTCAAGCGTCCCACTCATTTCATACCTGCGTCACGCTGCAACTGTTCCTGCATGCTGCGGTTCGCCATCGTCAGCTGCTCCTGCACAACACGAAGCTGCGCGTTCTGGTTGCCGAACAGGTACAACTGGTCCATCATCTCCGAGACCGCAATGGTTCGCGTCATCTGAGAGAAACACAAGCACGTATGCGCACAGCCAAGCGAGTGACATATCAGCGATATCCTTCATTCGTATACGCGTCGTGTATCAGATGTCGCCATCAAATCATCGCGGCATACCTGTCCGTCTGCGCGGGTGATCTTCACGTGGGTTGGCGAGTAGATCGCTCCCAAGTCAGTGCCATTCTGCTGATTTGGTGGCGCCGTGCCTCCATTCGGTGCAGCAGCGGGCGATGGTGGCGCGCTCGTCTACATTCGCATCATTCAGAAGCATCATGCGGGTTCAGTCAGCCACAGAGCTCTGCGCTACTCACGCATATTCGTTCGAGAACAGTGAGTGATCGATCGTACCCCCTGCGGCTTCGCTGCGTGCTGTGATCCTGGACTCGCCTTTGCATTCGCATTTGCCGCCGATGCCGAATGCTTTGGTGTGGTCTCCACCTGCTTTAATCAGCAACAATAGCGCTCGACTGTCAGCTCAAAAAGCTGACTCCGCGAGTTGACATGCATAACTCACTTTGGCGACTGGCGCTGCTGCCTTTGGCTGTGGCTGCTTTGCTGTTGGCACTGGCACTGGCGCTTTCTCTTCTGCAACTGCGACTGGTGCGGCTGCGACTGGCACCGGCACTGGCGCCTCGTCGGCAAGCTCAGGCGGCGTCGTCGTCGTCGTCATCGACTTGGCCGCCTTGCCCTTGCTCTTCTTGGGCTTGGAGATCGCGCACATGGCTAGATCCTTGAGCACGGCGCTATCGCTGCAGCACACAAGCATAGCACATACATATACGCACGCGCAATCCGGTCAGTCAGCGCATGCAATGATAGGCAAACTTGACCGTCGATCAGCCAGTCACTGAATCACTCGCACTCGCGCGCGCGTTCGGACCTGTTCTTCTTCTTGGCGCGACTCTTCTTCTTGGCTTTTTGTTTGTCCTTCTGCTGCTCGCGCCGCTCGTCCGCGCTGTTGTCCGACTCGCTCCCTGCGAGCTGGTACGCGAGGAAAGCGCTGTTCTTCTTCATGCGCAGTGCCATTGTGGACGATGTGGGAGGTGGTGGTGCTCGTGTCTGTGACGCAATTGCAATGGCTGTGATGCTGGACGCTGGTCCCGAATAGTGGCCCCTGTCAAGCGTCGTGATTGAACCAATTTTTGGGAAGGGATGTCACACCTATAGCGTTCCAGCTTCAAACAGCAAGACAGTCGCGAATAGCTCATTGTTGGAGCGCTACGCCGAGTAGGGCCAGGGCTGAAATCAAAGTGTATGTGCAATAGCAATTCGGACTTTTTGTATTGGTTCCTTGGAACGCTACCTTTTGCTCAAGTTTAACATTAGGAGGTCGACTGGTTATCACGCTGTCACAGGTTTCAAGGGAAAGAAGAATATTACAGAGCAGAGGCAGCATCAAGTTGGCACAACGTATCAAAAGTGGAAAAATAGTGCAGATCGGAGGTTTCCTCCGTAACGTAATATCTGGGCACATGGATACCTGTCTACTTGCGGCAAATTGCTCGCGTCTGTTTCGACCTGACGTGTTTTTCACATTGACAAACCACTCAACTGACTGCAAATTAGTCGTAGGTCTCTGGATACTCGATCTTGATCTGACGCGACGAATCTGGCGACCAGAGCTTGCCGCCCGCCAGTAGTTCCGAGATCTCGCGCGAGGAGAGCGTGACGGACTCAATTGCGTCAAAGAGATCTGGCGCAGACGTCGACTATACACACGACAAACAAGAGTCAGGCTCTCAGCTGCGCAGCGAGTGCAAACGCCGAACAAAGGGGTCTCACGGACTTTCGGGATGTTGTGCAGAAACCGCATGATGTCTTCTGCTTCCATCCCCAGCAACGCGTCCTCGTACAATGTCAGGATTCCTACAGCAGACAAGGGCATCCAGGTATTTCTCAGTTTGCAACCCAGCAGCAACCGCACTGCATGTGCTCATTGGGAGTCGCAAACATACCGACGCTAGCCTGGAAGAAGAACGGCGTTCCGAGAAACACAAAGCAGTCCCAGATGCGCAATGCCAAGTTCAGCGGCAGGCTTCTTGTAAACAGAGTCAACGCCCTATTGTGGATAAGCAAACCAAAAGGCAAGGGTCAGCACAAATAAGCGCTACCCACTGTAGAGACAAGAAGAAGTGGCGACAGACAAACACGTACCAGTCGACGGCGTACATCTGGGCTTCGATGCCAGAGTTTTGGAAATGGGCGTACAGTCGAGGCAGCTCGTACTCGATGATCTGGTTGTATACTCCCAAGTAATGGAAAGTCTGTTCAATCATGCAAAAACAAAAGCAAACTGGTTAGTAAGCAGATACCTACCCACTTCCAAGAAATGCAGTCGCCTCCTCACCCTTTTCTCTTCCAGGCGAAACATGTCGAAGAGCAGACTTGTGCTCATGAGCGACACGAGCGCCTTGAACGCCGTGAAGCTGTCCATGTGGAAGCACAGCGCGGCTGCGAGGTAGCTCATCCCCTGCACGTACCCCAGGTCGGGACGGTAGCAGATGTATGCTTCCAGCACCTCGGTGGTTCGCTCCGTGCCGTCCGCTCCCGCTTGGAACAGCGGGTGGTGGCCGAACGTCCTCGGCATGTCGACGTTCACCAGTCGGATACTCCGTTCGCCATGGGTCACGAGCATCTCCGCAATGCTCACTGCTTCCTGCAGCATGGCCACGTGCGCCTCGTCGTCTGTCGGCGACTGGGAAGCGGATTGACTTTCATCATCACCATTCAGCTTCAACTTGGCGTCACTACTCGTCTCTGCGACGGTGTGGATTTGCGGGTCAGAAGCACTGCTGCTGCTGTGTACTGTCGTCGCAGGCGAACTCGAACTGCTCACAAGACTGGACGCTGAGTTTGTGCGCTCTGCTGCCTGGAGGCGGGTCCGGTTCTCTGCTTCCTTCTTCAGCACCATCTCTCGCCGCACGGCGAGCGCTCTTGCCTTGCAGATCTTGAACAAATCTTCGTTCACCTGCAGCTTGTTGCCCAGGATCCACGCCCACGCGCGTCCGCGCACTTCCTTTGGGATCCCGGCAAAGCAGAGCGCTTCGACGAGCGACGGGTCCTGCTTGCCGCTTTGCGGGATGACGTCGTCGATCCACAGCTCGCTGAACGACTTCTTCATCTTGGGCAATCGCTGGCGCTTGCGCTCCTCTTTCCGCTCTTTCGAGAACCGGTTCGGCTTTCCAAAGCGACGGTTGTGCGCCATCAGCACTGGGATCGTGTTCGCCTGTAAGATCGAGTCCGACATGTTGCG
The DNA here is from genome assembly GCA_023333815.1 of Globisporangium recalcitrans. Taxonomy (NCBI): domain Eukaryota; phylum Oomycota; class Peronosporomycetes; order Pythiales; family Pythiaceae; genus Globisporangium; species Globisporangium recalcitrans. The sequence continues at coordinate 12,562 of JAASFO010000007.1, forward strand.
CAGCAGCGCAGTGGTCGAGCGAGTGACATCCTGGTCAGTCTGCTGCGATCGGATCGCATTCACCCACAGCGTCCGCTCTTGCTCTGTCGACGCGCTGAGAAAGAACTCTCGCGTCGCGCTCTTCAGCTCGATGACAAAGTTCCCGAGATGCACGACGTGGTTCTGGTCATCGATCTGTATCAGTTGTCGGATGCAACAGAGAGCAACGGATGAATGAGTCTGCTCGCGCAGCCTATCTATCTGATGAATCCTTGAGCCTGAATGAAGACTCACACATACCACTCGGAAGTCATTCAGCAGCAGGCATCCTCGCAGCTTCTTGCCAGACTTCTTCGAGTACAAGAGCTCATTCTGCGCAGAAAGAAGCGCGCACGGTCACGTTAGCAGCAGCACGGAAGAGCTCACGCGCGTGGCTCATGAGCAGTTGAAGAGCCAGTCGGCAAGCGATAAGGCAACACTAAGTATTCATGCAACCACGCTCTAGCAGATAAAAAGCAGCGCTAGAGACGTACTCTTGTGAGGACGAAGTATCGGATCTTCCAGAGCTTGAGGTGTTTACTCTGTACGGACGCGCGAGCATGCGGCGTCAACACACACAGCAAGGAAGGAGTCAGCCTTTCACGCCGCATGTGGATATAAATATACCGACGGTCGCCGTGGAGCGTGGCGAACAGGACAGCGCACAGGCAGCGTCACGGCGCATGCATACACACACGTACCTGCTTGTGCAGATAGCCCTGCAGCAGGGTTTCTTGCGGCGACGCGACGCTCATCTCGATCGAGATCGAGTCGACTTTTGCCGATTGACTGCAATTTGCCATTCTGTGCATTCGGATAAGGAGGGACTGCTGTAGGACGGTCTACATGGTCTATGTGAGTCACTTTGTGGGCCACGAATGTTGCAAAATCAGAAAAGTGCTTTTTGAGCATCTCTCTACAAGAGCAAGGTCTCTCCACAAGGACGAACGAACAGCTCGATCTCAAAGCAAGCGACTGATGCATTTGAAAAGCTGGATTACGAAAGCGACTGCGACGCGATCAACGCTCCATCCACCACAGAGAACGCGGCAGCAGGTTGTGCGACGAGGAGCGATCTCTCTCGCGCGTCCTCTCTCTCTCTCTCTCTCTCTCTCAGCCTGCGTATCCGCTGCGTCGTTGCGAAGAATCCCGCTTGGTGTCGAACCGAACGTGGGTCTCTGGAGTGAGAAGTAGCGCGTTTTTTATAGAGCAAGAAGATGCGGGATATTTTGAATCGGATGCTGCAGACGCAGCAGCGGCAAGCCCTGGCCCAGGCGATGGACGGAATGGACGAAATGCATCGAGAAATGGAAACAGCAGTCGCAACAGCCCCTCCAGACCCAGTACCAGCAGTGTCAACAACAACAGCAACAGAGCCTCCAACAGAAGCGGTGTCGCAGATCTTGCATCCGCTCGCCGCCTCCCAGACGACGACAACAGCAGCAGCGCTGATGCCGGCGACATCGAGCGCACTCGACGCTACAAGTCAGGCGCAGGCGTCTTCTACAAGCGACTTCATGCTGCCGTCGCTGCAGCGGATGGGGGTGAACTACGCGGAGCTGCCAGCGTTCATCATGAACATGGTCGACTTCAACGGTACGAGCAGCAGCAGCAACAACAACGGCGGCGGTGACAGCAGACTCTTCCGCTTCGGACAGCATCGGAACCAACACGCCCATAGCGATGGCAGCAGTGGCGGCGAGGGAAGCGGCAGTGTCCAGCATAACCAGGAGTATTCCCATAGCCATTTCGCTCTGGACGACTGGAATCAGCCCCCATCATCGCGCATGGACTTGAATTTCGGCAATGACGACCTCCAGCTCGTGGCGTTCTCGCCCATCCACCACCACCAGCAGCAGCACCAGCAGCAGCAACAGTCCCGTTTCAACCACCAACTGCAACTGCGCCATCTTCAGCAGCAGAGCGCTGCGGCGAGGTTGGCCGCCTCGAGCGTGCTGGGTCCGTTCGCCATGATGAATCGCGCTCGCCCGGGACCTCCGCAGGAGATCGACCTAACGGTTTCGTCATCCGAGAGCGACGGCGACGACTCCGAGTCCGACAGCCACGGAGTGTTCACTGGCGGAGATGACGACGACGACGAGAGAGATGGAGACGACGAAGATGGAGAAGTGGAGATCGTGCACACGCGGACAGCAACGCCAGCAGCTCTAGCAGCAGCAGGAGCAATTGGAGGCGGCGCAAGCAGAAGTCCATCCGCACGGTACCTCACGTACACATCTGTTCCTCCGCTGCGAAGGAAACGGCGACGCCAAGGGAGTGGAGATGGCACAGCAGCAACCGCCACCGCTGACGATCCGGTGAACCCCGAGATGTTTGACGGACAGCGCGCGGAATCCACGAACATCAGCATGGAGAACAACGAGACGATCGAGCGGTTCAAGAAGTCGCTCAAGTGCAGTATTTGCTTGGACGTGATCGAGGAGATGACGTCGACGATCTGCGGCCACGTCTACTGCGGGAAGTGCATTCGGCTGGCAATACGAGTGACTGCGAAATGCCCGCTGTGCCAGAGGAAGCTGCGGCCGAAAGACGTCCACCTGCTGTATTTTTGAGAGTCCAGTGACGCATGTTTACTCCGCTGGTCGATCGGCAACAAGGACTCGCAAGGCAAGTGTGGGATACAGCATCGAGAGCTGAAGAAATCAGCAGTCACTCGCTTTGTGGCGTAGTTCGGATCGGTATCACAACGTTACAATAAAATGAATGCGAGACACAGAATCTCCAAAATCTCGCTTGGGAGCTTTTCCGCTCACTGCCCTTCTTCTTCTTGCTGCTCTGGAGAGAACTCGTTGAAGTTTAGGCGAATGTGGAGATGCTGATGAAAAGAAAAAAGAAAGACACCGAGAGACCCAAAAGTGAGTCGGCGGAAACGAAGAATCACAGTCGAGACGAAAAGCGCACCTTCGAGAATTCGCGCATAGATCGCTCTCGATCACTTCGCATCAACTGGAGCTTGCAAGTCAGCTCGCGCAATTCCGCGTCGTGCTCTTTCCAGAGGTTTCGGATCCACATAGCTTCTCCGCTGATCATGCTCAAGCGGGACTCATAGGTGCGCACAAACGAAGACAGTTTCCACGCGATGGCGAAGACTCGTGAAATGGCATTGTAGATCTGGTTTTCCACAAAGCGTCAGCTCCACCAAGTCAGTGAGCCACTCAGAAAGCTGTTTGAAATGGTCTGTCTGGCTTACCTCATTGCCTGCGGCATCCAGAAAGCAACAACTCAGTGAAGTCGAAACGTATCGTTCGTGTACTTCTCGCAGCTGCATCAGATTGCATGAGTTGTTGACACAGTGCTCTAGCTCTGTCCAAGCAGTCAGCAAAACCTGCAGCACATGTGAAGATGTCAGCACCACTACCTTTCCTTCCCTCTGAAGGTAGCACCGCGTGTCAAACTCCTTTCTGCTTACCTTCGTGACAAAGGCTTCATTGAACGCACCGATGAGCTGCTGCGTCTTGTGAAAGACATCGTCGCAGCTCTTCAGCAGCGTGTGTGCGTCTTCGGTTTCTCGTGTTGACTTTCGGGTGATCATCCAGGTTTCGTTGAGCTCCAGGTTGGTCAGGCGGAAGTAGAGCAGCAGTCGATGAATGCTTGAGTAGCTCCTCAGCGACTTGGGAGAAATCACCGCTCCGAGCGGCCATTCGACTTTGTATTGGAGCTCAATAGTCGACAAGAGTCCAGGGAGATCAGGTGCCACTGTCAAGCTCCCAAGAGCTGCTCGCATATTCGAAAAGCATCCGAGTCAGTCGCTGAAAACAATAACGAAGTGTAGGCTCATTGCACACGAAGCGCAGCGCGTACCTTGCAAGATCTCCTCTGAAGTGGCATAATGGAATCGAGGCGCATGCTCTTCAGAGAAGATTCTGCTCTCGATCATCGCAAGCGTCAGCGCTGATGTCAAGCGATCGGACAGTCCCCAGCTGACCCTCGTTGCAGACCTCACCCCTGCCAAAAGATCTCGCGAGAAAATATCCATGCACAGCCCTTCCGACATGAGCATAATGTTGTGAAGCCACTTGAGGTGCTCCACCAGGTGCAGGTCGTCCACGAACAGTTCCACACCCAAGCGGTCGAGAGTGTTTCCAATCAAAGACACAGGCGATTCGACGCAGCCGCGAACTATAAGTGGGAATGACTGGAGTTCTTGGATCTCGTCCGTTGCCTTTCACATACATCCAGAATGTCTCATTAGCGATGCACCAAAGGACAGATCAATCTGTTGGACTTACATTTGTCAGAACCGCATTGAGAATGAGCACGTCCTCGCTGGATCCCCGGTGCGAGAAATACTCGTGGATGTCGGGAAGCACGTCGAACAATTGAACACGATCAAGAACCATGTCTGCATCTGGATTCAGCATGTCTGGGGTCGATTTTGACGGTGTCTGGAGCGCGCTCGGTGTCTCATCATCTGCCGCACGGCTCACAACACACGGATTTTCAGGAGCGAGACTCTCCTCACTTGCATCGGCTTCAGCCATATCGACGTCGAGGGCTCCCTCTCCTAGATGGATATCCGCCTCGGCAATAGCAGGCTCGTCTGGATCACTCACGCATTCAGAGATTCCTTCGTGCTCGATTGCTTCTGCCATCGCGGATATTGTGTGTTCTCTGCCATAGAGGCAGTCGTAAACCGATCTTCCGGAATCGCCAGGCTCTCGGAGAACTCGGATCGTCGCAGCACCATGAGTTCGACCGCCAGTGCTTCGGGTTTCCTTAACTGTCACCGACGTATCGACAGAAGCAAATTCTGAACCTGGGCTCGAAAGCACGACGGAGCTGCGACTGCCTGACGCAGCGTTCACTCTCACAGAGTACTTCCAGTCGTCGCCAGCCCTGCTCGGAGCTTGTGTCTCCACCGTAGATTCACGTTTGAGTGAGCTGTCGACAATTTCGCCAGCGCCTTCCATGACAATATCAGCATTTTCAGGATCATGAACTTTCTCGACTGGCGAATCAGAAAGCGCGTCACCGGTTGCATCTCCGCCGATACTGACCATGGAATCATCCAGATCGGTGCTGCCCGCCAGCAATCGTTTTTCTACAGCGAACAACCATTTCCGCAGTTGATATCAGTGACCCATTTGCTCAGCAGGCAATCACACGTTGGTTACCTTCACTCCATCCCGCCTTCTCGTCTTCAAGCAGCTGGTGGAGCTGCGATCGCGCGGAAGAGCAGCGGACCGCGCGGTTTCTTCTCCATTTTGCGTACTGGTGGCGATCGTCTGCTTCAGCCATCAGCGTGGCATACCTAAGTGTTCAAAGAAGGTGGAGTCAACCGACTCACCAGAATGATGGCTAAGGCGTTTGTGTGTCGTACCTGTCTAGAAGGAAATCTTTCGCCTCTTGCTCACGCTTCTCCAGACTGTCTGCTTCGTGCTTTCGATGCTTCTCGTCTGCTGCCACCTCGAGCGTTGCCTCAGTGAGAAGTATTTGCTCCTTTTCAATTATCTGTTCGTCCAGGAGAGCTCGCTGCGCCTCTTGTTTCATCACAATCGCCTCGTCCTGTGTATTTCCACATAAATGAAGGCGTCAGCAACAAACACTCTACAAACACATCTTGCGCGCAGTAAGATGAACGCACTCTCTCGCGTGCGCAGGTATTCTCAGTCGACACTGGCTCCTCTCGAGCTCTCCTTCGCAATGCTTCGATTCTCCATAGCTCTTTCAGTCGCGCAGCTCTTTTGGCATTCTCATAGGATAGAAGCGCCATCGATATCCTCTCCTCGAGACGACCGAGCATTCCAGTGGAGCCGTCTACACTGTGGTGCAGCCCGAGTGGTTCATCGAGGACCTTGACGACGCAAACAAACACAGATAAGAGAGCAGATCATGCACTCATCAAGTAAATGTCAGTCGTACCGAAACGTTTTTGCGACGCCCGGAATCGCTCCTCTGGAGCACCCGCTGAACTACTCCAAGGCGGATCACTTGATCGGCGACTTTATCCAAGAAACCCGGTATCATGCCTTCGACAGACAGCGCTCCAAAATCTCGAGCCAAGAGACCATCGCCTCCGTCTGTGATGGATAACTCTGTGAGATACATACTCCACCTGGTGAGATCGAACTCGTCCTACGTGTGCAAATGAGGAAAAATGAGTTCAAATGGAGTAAAACCAACCCGAAGGATATGCAGGAGTATGGCCACTCACGTATGGATCAGTGGCATCAGTCACGTTTCCGAACGACACGAACTCGGTGAGCACTTGGAGAAACGGAGACGACACTTTGATCAACAACCAAGTGACCAGCTTTGATTTTCTCCCCAGTGCATCTTCCAGGGTAGTTTTGGTCAGCTCTTCGTGCAGATGATTCAGCAGCGATAGCCCGCGCGGGAACTCTACACAGAAGCAGTGCATGACGTAAGCGAATAGGAGTGCCAGCCAACCGCATCAGTGGTGTTTACCGTACCATTTCCTAGAAGCAGGGACCAGAACTGATCGTGATGGCATCGGAAGAGACCAGCAACAAAGTGCAGCTGGCGGCACACCTGGCGAGTCTTCGCCACCACTGAGGCAATAGAGTTACTGGACTGACTTGAGATCCTCTCTACAACAGACTTCGAGAGAGAGAGAGACGATTAGCACCATTCACAGTCTGCCAATCAACCGCCATATTTGAGGTAAACATTACCTGGTGTGCTGAAAGGTACAGCAGCAGAGCGTCCCCCATCGCCTGTAAAGTGTTCCCGCCTCGTTTGGAGTCTTGCGCATAATAGATCGCGAGAAACTCGAGCCGCAGGAACATGGAGCCTGCTTTCCTGAATGTCTGTCAGAACAAAGAATGAGCGCTAGCTCGGTACACAGCAGGACGCTGAATGCGACGCTGGCTCTAACTTACCTCCAGAACCGACGAGAGGCTTCTCACAGTGCCATTCCGAAGCTTCAGAGCCCGCATCTCAGGAAGTTTGAAGGATACTGACTGGACATCTCGCCTGAAAACCGCCGACTCTACTCCGCTTAAAGCTCGAAGCGCATCCTGCAAAACAAAATCACTCCACGCGTTAATTTGTTGCCATGTTTCAGCCCTTGCATCAGAGACTGCGACGCCAAGATTAGCAACATCAAGATAAATAGAGCTCGCACCTCTACCAGGTCACTCTCGTACACCTCCAGTGTACCGCTGTCGACATTGACGCCAATGTCGGCTTTCAGAAATGGCAACCGAGTCTCTTCAGCAGCGACAGTCGAATCCTTCGCGACGTCTCCGATGTCCTCCCAGGCATACAACTGAGCAGGCTTCGAGTAACCAGAACACTCAAAGATCATGGAATCGTCAGACGAACTCGCTGTTTGGCTGCTCGCATCATCTCCCCAGTCAAAGTCCCCGGTATCTCCAGTGCATCGAACTTCTTTCGAGCCGTCGAAGAAAAACACCTCTGCTTCGTGGTCTCGTTGGAAGACGTCTTTTCGTGAATTCTTGTCGGCATCTTGCTGCGAGAGTTGCGTACCGAGACTCCAACTGGGCATATCGACAACGGGAAATCGGGGTTAGGCTGCGCGCTGATTACCTGTCAGCGATTGGACTTACTTTGACGGGAACCCTGAGAATATGTCTGGCAGCGGTGGCGTGTCCGGACCCTCGGTAGCTAGTCCCATGAACTGATTCGACTACAGACACGACAGAAGTACGGTTAGTCGCTTGGGTTCAACTGCCTAACCATAAACGAATGTATCTTTTTGACAACTTACTCCGAGCGGAAGGTTGAAGCCACGGAGATACCCAGTGTTTAACTCAACTGACGACGCTTCTGGGACCCAAAGACTCGAGTGCCGTTCCGAGATACTTTGAAACAGCCCGAACTCGTTCTGAGAGAGCACTCTAGCGCAACAAGTTCAGCGCATGTGTCTCGTCAGCTCAGCATGACATTCACTGTTCGTAATGCACTTTGAATTGAAACGTTTTGCACCTACTTTCTCTCCCGCAGTGGAACCGCCTCCGCGCCGAACATCACATGCGAGTCCAACACCAAGCCGATACTGTCCATGCGGATGTGCTCGCCGATCCGACTATTCTCTTTCTTCGAGGATTCCTGGAGCATGCGCACATCATCAATTCTAGACTGTTCCCGAAGCAACTTTCGGCAACAACGCCATTCAGTACCTCATGGGTCACGCGTGTGGGGTCTTCCAGGCGAAATGTGTGTCCATCTTGCCCGCCACTCAGCGCAACCAAAAGCCGCAATGCCGCATCCATCGGGAACGATTCTGTGGTGTACAACATATCAAAGACCCGATACTGTCAGCTGTTGTTACCATATCCAGCACAATCGCCCTTTTGCGAGACGCGCACCTGGCTTTGTAGCTGCGTCACGCGACAGCCCCAGACACCAGTCTGCGACTTCATCCAACCGCTCCACCATTTTGAACCTACGCGATCAATATCAGCGATCAAATCTTCCGCATCGACCGTGAGTGGCATGTGTGTCAGCAACAGAACGCACATACATATCCGCATGCTCTCGGAGCATCAGTCGGATGCGGCTCAGCTCGCTAATGACGCGGACCGCAGGATCTGCGACGCGCTGTCGCTGCGAATGGTCACGTGGAATAGAGCACACGTATGATGTCATCATGCCAGCTAGCATCCATGAACGTGCAGCAATTCTAATGCAGATGGAAGCGCAGGTGTACAGGCGCGAGGAGCTGCTCGTATGCGGGAAGGATCTGCTGGAAGCTGCTGCGCTTCTCGTGTCTCACGCGGCCGTGTAGCAGCTTGAGCAGCGTCAGCACGCTGCACTGGTCGCTCGGCTGCTGCGTCTCCATCCGCGACTCGTCTCGATCTGCCAGCTTCATGTTCGATTCTGCGTAAAATGCACAAAAATGCACCAAAAGTCGATGACAATCCGACTTGAGGCTCTAGTGCACTGATTGGCCAGAAATAGATTGACGCGAGTTTGATTGGCTGGAAAGTGCGACTCGAGTGCATTTCAGCTCGCGAAAGAAGAGCTTTCAAAAAGGGGTACATTGCCTGTGAAAATGCGCCGATTCGCTTTCCTTTGAGGATATGTTTTCTACACTTGAAGCAACAAAATGCTGATTGAAGCGACCATCACTTTGTGGATGCGGATCTGGACATCTTCAACACCTGCAGCTAGATGAAGCTGGCAGTCACACGACGATGGTCACTCTTGCTTCCTCAATCGCGAATCTGCAGCTTGCAGCACACAGCAAGCGAGACGCGCCGCAAATCGAACAATTGCGAGACTCTGCGTCTCCGAGGTGAAGATCGACACGGCGATGGGACTGAACGCGGTTTCGTATGCGGAAAACGCATCCACCAACACCTTTCTCGCTCGCACCAATGCTTTCGTTTCCGAACAAGAAGGAAGATCTGGCGGCGCGGCAGGACAGCAAGTTCGCGGAAGACCAAGTCAACGCGTGGTAGGTAACGAGCTTACTAACGTATCTTTCGCCTCCAGACTCATTGATCCAGCAACTCGCTTTAGCTGAGTAGGAGTCTAGACCCGCATGCAGCAGTGCGCGAATAGCGAAGTCACACAAGTCGCGTCAAAACCAATTTCCATATCTCAGCATTTTGTACACCTTCATAAATACGCGGTCGGTAGTAGAGTGTGTGCATGATCCTGCAATACGGAAACGTCGCCATCATAAACTCTCCCTCTCTTACACTGACGAAACCGGGAACGACCGTCGCTGCTCAGTCTACATTCGACACCGCGTCGGCAATGGCGCGCACCCAATTCTGGGTCAGGTTGTTGGGATCCGTGACGCGGAATGTCCCCGACGGCTGCATCCAAAGCAACAGCGTCAGTACCAGAATGATCCTCATTGTCAGAAGACTGAAAGAAGCACCCACCGAAATGATATCAAACGTGTGCTGCCCAATGGCGTTGACTTTTGTGTCAGCAGTCAAAAAGATCTCTTTCTTGAACTTGCCCGACCACGCGCTCAAGACGATCAGGCGCGGCGAGTCGGTGAGAATCAACTGCAAGAACCAAACCAAAACAGAGAATCGCCATCATCACAATTCATCAGAAACAACGACCGTTCGCTCGTAGTCGACAGAGATAAGAATTGTACCTCTCGTGTTCGCTTGAACATCTTGGAGTGGATCTTCACTTTCCCTTCAAAACGCACTTGCTCGTCGTACGACATGCAGGCGGGTTTGCTGCCGCGCATCGAACTGCTGCTCCGGGACCGTCTGCTTTAGAAGAAAGCATACACAAGCCCCGATGAGTTTTGAAACGAAATGGGGATTTCCACCAGCACCACGAAGATATCCCTTCCATACCTCATAACTTCGTCGTTCGTGCTTTCAGAGAACGCGTCATCGGAAAAGTATTCTGCCACAGTCCAGTGCTCCGACGCTCCATCCTATGTTCATTGCCAAACGAACAAACCGGTTTGCGTTTAGCATCCAAGTCCACACAACCATCGCCATGTGCAACACGACACGTACCAGCTTTGGCTCAGGGAGATCAAGGGGCGGGGGAGTGTATGGAGCAGGCTGGGATTCCAGCGTATCCCACTCGATGCCATCGAAGAAAGGGTGGTTCTGGGAGACGGGAGCAGCAACAGAGAAAGAAACAAACCCAATCAGTTCACCAAACAACCAATAGTGCACAGCAACTGACAAAGAGAATGGACACCAGCCTTCAACTCCGAGTAGCCAACTTCGTCTTGGGAAGCTCCGATGCGCTCCGATGGTTCCTGCGAAGATCGATGCATTCGCGTGTGTCAGATTTTGTTTTGCTCAGTGAGGAATATTAGTGCAAACCATGCAGCAACGATTGCTTTCGTGCACGCTCACCTGAATGAGGAGTCTTCGAATCAAATCCTGGGCGTCTTCCGGCACGGACGCAGGGAACTCGAACTTGTCGCTGGAGTGATTGATGATCTAAATGGACAATCAACCAAGCAGGAGCGAAGAAAATAATCAGTCCGGGTGATAAGGCGGATCTTGGCACAATAGACTGGTTTCTGTCCGCACCACTTGGAAAGTCAGGTAGTCATTCTCAGCGACGAACGGCGTGCGGCCAGTGAGCATCTGCACGTTCGAGCAAAACACACAGAAAAGCAAATGAGGTTTGAGCCACACACACAAACGCACACAGATCAAGATAACCAATTTGGCAAGCCGCACCTGAAAGATAATGCAGCCGAGTGCCCAGAGATCGCACGCTCTTGTCGCGGGCTTGTCGTGCAGGACCTCTGGCGAGACGTACGACACCGTGCCGCAGAACTGGTTGATGTCATTGTTCGTGTCATCTTGGTCCTTCGCGGTGCCAAAGTCCGTCACTTTGAGGTGGCCGTCTTCACTGAGAAGCAGGTTGTCCGGCTTGAGGTCGCGATGGATCACTTTCTGCACACACACACACATCGATCACACAAGACGTGAGCACCTCAAGTTCACCGTAGCCACACAAACACACGCGAGGCGCGCTGCTCTTCCAACCCTGGAGTGCATGTACTCGAGCGCTTGGACGATCTCCGCGACGTAGAAGCGCGTCATCTCCAGCGAGCAGGCGGTGTTGGCCACGCCGTTGTCGTGGTTGCGCTTGCACTCATCTCTGAGAGAAAGAAGTATGCGACACAACGCAATACGGAAAGAACAATCGGAACAAGATGCATCAGCAGAATGAAGGGGTATGCGCATGGCTACACTCTGCCACGCACTCGCATTCGACCAACAGAAAGGGCAGTAGGAACAGCAATAAGCAATACCTGATCAAGCCAAAGAGGTCGCCGCCACGGCACAGCTCCATCGCCAAGTACAGGCTCTGGCTGTCCTGCAGAGTTCGGATGAATGAGAGAGAGAGAGCATACGCACACCACACGATAATCCAAGTGTTAGCACGAGACTGAATGAGGAACACATGCCGCATTGGATGTGGACGACTGAGCTCACCCGGAAGCTGCAGTAGAACTTGACGATGTTGGGGTGCGACAAGCGGGACATGACCTTGCGCTCCGTGAGCACGAACGCCGCCTTGTTCTCCTTGCGGATGAAGCCCTGGTCCATCACTTTGACCGCAAAGTCCATCTTGTTCTTCTTCATGCGCGCATGGAAGACCTACAGCCACAGAGTGACAACCAGCAGCAGCAGCATTTTAATCAGTTCCAACTGACTCCCAACAAAGCTCCTCGTGATCGACAAAGAGAGACGCACCTTGGCGTAGGAGCCCTGCCCCAGGACGCTCCCGAAGAAGAAGTCGCTGGCTTCAGGCGCCGCGTCGAAGTGGATCGCGTGCGGCGGCACGGGCACGGGCGGCATGTCGGCAAGGACGATGCGAGCGGATGGAGATGGCAGCGGACGTCGCTCTTCAGCGTCTGTCTGAGTGCTGATGTGGTCTGTGTTGGAGGCAAGGAGCGTGTGTCACGCAAAAAGCCACTCCCACTCGACTTAGTGTACGCAGGTGTGTACCGACTGCAGAGATCTTAGTGTACTCAAGTGTGTACGGGGATGTCGACAATTGACAACTCGGCACACAAGCCATCCACCAGCGGATCCGCCATCGTCTTTGATTCGAGTGGATCCTCGATTTCGATCAAGTGTTTGATCGGGAGTGAATGTCGGCATTATTCTGTGCTGTGTGGTCCACCCGAGCCAGAAAGTGTCGACCATCACTCCGCCAGCTTCACATTTTCTCCCCCTCCTCACTCACAAACCTCAGATCTCCCCCTTTGCTTCTTGACCTCCTCATTCGAATCCATCCAGCAGCAGCTCCAAACGCAGGACGGAAAGAGAGAGAGAGAGAAGGAGCGCGAGAGCCATGGTGTCCTTCGCGTCGCCGCTCTTCTGGCAGATCCACTACCTCGTCACGAACCTCAGCAAGAAGAACTTCAAGACCAACGTCGCCGAGCTCAACCAGGTGCGTCTCGTGTGCCTTTCCCCCTTTTGGCTTGTTGTGCGCGCAAACCAGCAAGCGAGGCAAAAAAGAAAGATCTCGTTGCTGGGCAAATGCGCTTGTGTGTGTGTGTGTGTTGCGGTTATATGTGCGCAAGTGGTTTGCTGAAGCTCGATCTATGATTGTTTCCTGCATGCAGTTGGTTGGGCTGTATGGCGAAGATGCGCGCATTTTCCTGCTCAACTGTCTGGTGAAAGACATTGACTTCCGCGACCCGCGCAACCAGACCCGCGACGCGCTCAAGATCCAGCTGCTCACGCACGAGATCGCGCAGGCGTCGTCCCGACCGAACTTCACCACGTTTATCTGCGAGGTAAGCAGGAAACAAACAGGCAATCAATTCGTTTGGCTATGAGTCGAATAGTACGATGACTCACATGGGGTGTCTATTATTACGGCTGTAGGCTATTGAAGGAAGCTCACAGGACGCGAAGCGAGCCGCCGCCGCCGTCAACGGCGCCTCCCCTGCGTCGTCCCCCGGGCGTTTAGTAACGGAAGAGTTTCTCCACCTCTTTTGCAAAACGCTCAAGCTGAGTCTCCCGCAGCAAGTCACGGTCGGGCTCGCGTTCGCGCAGGGTGAGAACGCGGAGAGCGCCGCGGAAGCGATCAAGTTCCTGCGCACCAAGATCCCGGAGATCTCGACGTGCGGCTCGAAGCTGCCGTCCGACGTGCTCCACTCGCTCGTGTTCGTGCTGCGCATGAAAGAGGAGTTTCACTCGGACATTGGCGAGACGGACTCGTTCCTCGCGAGCATCTCTGCGGCGCACCCGAACGACATGGGGTCCATGGAGATCGCGCCGCTGACAATGGGGGACCCGGACCACGTGGACTGCGTGCCGATCGTGGAGCCGGATCTCTTGAACAAACTGATCGCGGACGTGTCGACCAGCTGCCTCTTCTACGAGCTCATGGAAGACGTCGGCTACTCGTCGACGGCGTCGCCGAAGGCGTTCCGCACGCTTCTCGCGGAGGCTGGACTGGAGAACGCGCCGACGATCCCACCGGCGCAAGTGGCAGGGATGCTCGTGATGATCTCGCGCACGTACACGGGCATGGACGCTGGCAACGGCGCGACGCTCATGGCTAATTTATCATTTGACTACGATCTTCCCGGCGCGACGAACGAAGGCGTGGCCGCGGATACTGCGAGTAGCGAGCGCAACTGGAACTTGGACGTGATCGCGGAGGTGCTGCAGAAGGACTACGGCTCGATCAAGTGGACAAAAGTCGCGGAGAAGCTTGATCGCGAGGACCTGGACATCCAGAACCCGGCGCAGCTGCGCATCTTGATCACGGGCTTCCAGAAGTTTTCGCAGACCAAGTTCCGCATCGCGGCGCTGCTGCGTGCGTGGACGCACAGCCGCGCGCAGCTGAGCTTCTTCAAGGCCGCGATCGAGTCGCCTCCGGAAGTGATCTCGTTTGCGGAATCGCCCAACAAGGTCGCGCCGTTCGAAGGCGGCGACGCGTCGGCTGTGCCGAAGAACTGCGTCTGGTTCTCACTGGACGCGGTCGAGACGCTGCTCAACATCTCGGAGAAGGACTGCTACGCGGATGTGCGCCGGCTCTTTGACTCGGCCATGAAAACCTGTCCGGACGTGCTGATCGCGAACCTGGCGCAGGCGCAGCCGCGCTGGAACAGTCTGCGCGACGACCTGTTCTCGGACTTGTTCAGCACGTACATCATGGGTCGTCCGAACACGCCGCTGATCATGCGCCACCTGTGGTCGGTCTCGCCCAAGCTCGTGCTGTACGCGAGCGTCAAGTGCTTTTACGCCGCGACGTCGCCGCAGATCGTGTCGCGCCTGTTTGCGCTGTTCCGCAACACGGGCGACGCGTTCGCGTCTGCGATCCACTCGAACTACTTTTCGTTTGCGATCGCACTGGCGACGATCGGCGCGAACCACGAGGTGCTGAACCTGGAGACCTGGCTGGTCGAGCGCCTGGCGACCCAGCGCACTGCGTTTGCGACGTCGTGCTTGGCGTTCGTGCACCGCAACTACGCGCGCGCGATCCCGAAGGGTAGCATCACCCCCCAGACGGGTCACTTGCTCTCGATCGAGTCGCTCGCCGTGATCCTCAAGTGCATCATGGCGGTGCAAGCTGCGCTCCCTCAGACGATCTCGAACGAGCTCAAGCGCATCATCACGCTGTGTATGGAGACCCACCCTGTGATCTCGGCTGCGACGCGCGCGCAAGCGGACGCGACTGCGGCGCCGACCGCCGGGGGTGTCTCGGCTCTGAACGGAACGAGTGAGACGTCAAGTGGTGCGACGGAGGCGCCGGCGTTCACGGCAGAGATGATTGAAGAGCAGGCGAACGCGTACTTCCAGCAGATCTACACGTCGGAGCAGAACATCAACGACGTGGTGGCGATGCTCAAGCGCTTCCAGAGCTCGCGGGACGAGCGCGAGCGCCAGATCTTCTACTGCATGATTCACAATCTGTTCGACGAGTACCGCTTCTTCCCGCGGTACCCGGAGATGGAGTTGCGCATCACGGGTGTGCTCTTTGGCAAGCTCATCGAGCACCAAGTGCTGCCGCCCAACTTTCTGCAGACCGCGCTGCGCTCAGTGCTGGAAAGTCTCCGTGAGCCCGTGAACTCGAAGTTTTTCTTCTTCGGCGCGTGTGCGCTGCAGCAATTTGTCCCGCGTCTGCGTGAGTTGCCGGCGTACTGCACGAACTTGTCCCAAATCCCGCACTTGCAGCACGCGCTCCCGGAGATCATGCGTCAAGTGAACCAGGTGACGCGCTCGATCGCGCTCTCGGGAAAAGCGTCCGAGGTGGGAGGAGCCGGTGGCGCTCTTGGCGGCGATCTGAGTGTCGATGCGAGCGGCAAGCTCCCACCACTGAGCATTGGCGGAGCGACTGCGTTCTCTGGTGGTGGTAGTGCTGCTGCATCGTCCCCACCGCCAAGTGGCTCTCCTTCTGCTTCATTTGGAGACAATGGTCTTGGCGGTGGCTCCAAGGCGCTGACGCCGTCCAAGTTGCTGCAAGCGAACAGCAGCAGCAGCGACGAGGGCTTCTCGATGCTCGGCGTTCCGAGTCTGATGAACCGCACGGCGACGTCGACGTCCCCGAAGCTGATCACGACTCCACAGCAGGCGCCGCCGCCTGTAGTGCTGGAAGTGGACCACATTTTCCACGAATCCAGCAAGGTGGACGACGACGAAGTGATCACCCAGCCGGATGAGAACATCAAGGATCGCATCCACTTCATCGTGAACAACATGTCGATCTCGAACCTCGACGCGAAGATCCCGGAAGTGCGGAAAATGCTGCTCGACTCGTACCACGCGTGGCTCGCGAACTACCTCGTGGTCAAGCGCATCTCGACGCAGCCAAACTACCACATGGTGTACCTCATCTTCATCGAGAAGCTCATGCGTCCAGACTTGGAGAAAGAGATCCTGAAGCGCACGCTACAGAACGCGCGCAAGCTGCTGACATCCGGGACGATCACGACGAACTCGCAACAGCGCTCGCTGCTGAAGAACTTGGGGTCGTGGCTCGGCGTGTTTACACTCTCGCGCAACAAGCCACTGCTGCAGCGCGACTTGGACATCAAGGAGCTGCTCTACGTCGGGTACGAGACTGGGCACTTGCTGGCCGTCACGCCGTTTGTGGCGAAGATCCTCGAGGGCTGCAAGAAGTCGAAGATCTTCAAGCCGCCAAACCCGTGGATCATGGGCATGATCCACGCGATGAGCGAGATCTACGACGTTCCGGACCTGAAGCTGAACCTCAAGTTTGAGATTGAAGTGCTGTTCAAGTCGTTCAAGCTGAACGTCGAGGACCAGCGCAAGGCGAACTTGCTGCACACGCGCTTGACTCCCCCGCGGTTCAACAACCCGGACTTCAATGTGAAGGTACCGAAAGTGCCTCGATCCGCGACGCCTCCTCCGATGCAGAAGCTCGGCCAGAAGCCGCTGCCTGGCTCGGGTGCGACGACGCCGTCGAAGCCACTGAAGCCTGGACTCGGCAAAGAAGGGTTCCCGCCATCCGCGAGTCCACCTCCTGGCGGCGCGTACGCTTCGCTGAACTCGTCTGTGTCGGAGTCGACTGTGATCCCGAACCTGGCGTCCTATGTGGCTGTGAACCCAGACCTGCCGCTGCACAATGTGAACCTGCGTCGCTTAGTGCCGTTGGCGGTCGACCGCGCGATCCGCGAAGTCATCTCACCGGTTGTTGAGCGCAGCGTCACGATCGCGTGCATCACGACGCGCGAGATCGTGCTGAAGGACTTTGCGACCGAAGTGGACGACGTGAAGATGCGCAAGGCGGCGCACTTGATGGTCGCGAGCATGTCGGGCTCGCTCGCGCTGATCACGGCGAAGGAGCCGCTGCGCAACTCGATTGCGACCCACCTGCGCACGCTCATCCCTGCGAGCGCAGGCGACCCGCAGCAAATCGAGCACGTCATCCAGGTTTGCTCGAATGAGAACACGGACCTGGGCTGCATGCTGATCGAGAAGGCGTCGTCCGAGAAGGCGATGCGCGACATTGACGAAGCGCTCGGCGCTGCGTACGCGTCGCGACGTCGTTACCAGCAGCAATTGCAGGGCAAGCCAGCCGAGGGTGTGCACTTCTTTGAAGGCGCGTCGCACCAGTCCCCTGCGAGCTTGCCGGAAGTGTTCAAGCCAAAGGTCAGCGGCGTCCCGCACATGCAGCTAGTTGTGTACGAAGCGTTCCAGCGCATCCCTCGCCCAACTTCGATGCCGATCTCGCGTGCGGGAGGGTACCCGAGCGTGCCTGGCGCCGGTGGTCTTCCGATGGAAAAGGACTCGCTCGTGGCGCCAGGTGCGTCCGACGCGAGCGGCGTGAGTGTCGCGGCTGCGCTCGACCGATTCGCGGGCTTGATGGAGAAGTTTGAGATGTTTGTGCAGAACGTGGTGCGCCAAGCTGCCGCTGCCCAGCGCGAGATCCCGTCGCTGCTCGCGATCCCAGCCGAGAGCGAAGTGTTTGCTGTGCTCCGTGAAGTGCGCGCGATCGGCGCGGGTGTGAAGCCGCCGCTTCGCGACGAAGCGTGTTTGAAGATCGGCCACCGCATCGTCAAGTGCATGTACGAGCTTGGCGGCGGACGTGGCGACGAGCTGTTCTTGGAGATCCTTGTGAGCTCGCTCGACGCGCTCTCGCACAGCTGCGACAAGCTGAAGAAAGAGATCGTCGCGTGGGTGCTTCGCGCGCCAGTCGAGGACAAGCTCAAGCTGCACTGCGAGATCATGGTCGCGCTCGTGCGCTTCAAGGTCGTCGACATCACGGAGTTCGATCTGTACTTGACGCGCAACATGGAACGCAACAGTGTCGCGATTGAGTTTGCGGTCCACATCATCCGCCAGTGTATCCCAATGGAGCACGTGAACCTGGTCAAGCAGGTGCCGAACACGCTGGACGCGCTCGCACGCATTGTGGAGCGTCACGGCGCGTCGGCGAACAAGAACGTCCAGATCCTCGCGACGCTCTTGGAGCAGGCGCGCACCCAGAAGGTGCTCGCTCGCACGAAGAGTCTCGGGTCGATTGGTAAGGCGGTCGAGCGCAACCCGGCGCAAGAGCACGCTGCGTTCCGACACACGGTCAGCAATGCGCTGGAGCACTGGATCGCGATCTACAAGGAGCCGACGGGCAACTCGAAGATCCACGCGCAGTACATCCAGATGCTCAAGCAGTACGGACTGCTGAGCGACGACGAGAGCATCTCGCTGTTCTTCAAGTTTGGCACGGAGCTGTGCGTGGACGCGTGCTTGAAGAACACGTTCTCGAACGACCTGTCGGGGTTGACGAACGGCACGAAGGCGGCGCTGAACTACTCGGTGATCGACGCGCTGACCCACCTCATGTCGCTGCTCGTCAAGTACCTGGACCCGAATGCGAACGCGAAGCTCCAGGTGCTGAACCACGCGGTCGGCGCGATCGCGAATGTGCTCGTTGCGTCGCACGACATGTCGCGCAAGAAGAAGGCGCCGTTCGACCAGCGCGTGTTCTTCCGCATGTTTGTGAACCTCATGAAGGAGCTGACGGTGCAGGAGCCAGTGCTGGATGCGATCCATCTCCAGGTGCTCAACACTTTTGCGAGCGCGTACAACACGCTGCAGCCGATGGTGCTCCCCGGGTTTGTGTTTGCGTGGACCGAGCTGATCTCGCACCGCTGCTTCATGCCGCTGTTGCTGCGTGCCAAGCAGCAGCGCGGATGGCAGATCCTGCACCGCCTGATCATGAACTTGCTGGTGTTCATTGAGCCATTCATCCGCCACTCGAACGTGCAGTCCATGAGCGCGTCGATCGAGAGTCTGTACAAGGGCACGGTGCGCATCATCTTGGTGCTGTTGCACGACTACCCCGACTTTTTGAGCGACTTTTACACGAGCTTTTGCGACGTGCTGCCAGCGTCGTGCGTGCAGCTGCGCAACGTGATCCTGTCGGCGTTCTCTCGCTCGATGCGCTTGCCAGACCCGCTCACGCTCGGTCTCCAGGTCTCGCAGCTTCCAGAAGTGAGCGTGTCGCCGCGACTGATGCCTGCGTGGGGCAGCGCACTCGCGCACAACGGGATCAAGGACTACGTGGACGAGTTCCTTCGCGCGACGTCAAACCGCGCGGCCGTGTTCCCTGCCGACTTGATCTCGAAGCTGATGCGTCCGCAGAGCCAGCTGGAGCGCGACCCAGGCGCGTGCAAGTTCTTTGTGCCAGCGCTGAATGCGCTCGTGCTGTACCTCGGCAAGGAAGCGATCGTGGAGATGGCGAACTCGACGGCGACCCCAACGGACGCCGCTGCGAAGAACGGCGCGACCGTGAAGTTTGAGCAGAGCGCGTCGATGGACGTGTTCCGATTCCTCGCGGACGAGCTGGACGCGGAAGGTCGCTACTGGTACTTTAGCTCGCTGGCGAACCACCTGCGGTACCCGAACAGCCACACGCACTACTTTAGCTGCGTGATCCTGTATTTGTTCTCGTACTCGAGCAACAAGATGGTCAAGGAGCAGATCACGCGCGTGCTGATCGAGCGTCTGATCGCGAACCGTCCTCACCCAGTACGTGCCGCTTTGCGCGATGTTCTTTTTCGATTGTGGATGAGTGTTTTGTTGATTGGCTGCTAACGCTTGTGCTTGTGTGTTTTGCATTCCAGTGGGGTCTGCTGGTGACGTTCATCGAGCTGATCCGCAACAAGAGCTACAAGTTCTGGGAGCAGGAGTACCTCGAGTGCTCGAGCGAGATCAAGGAAGTGTTTGACGACGTCGCGCGCACGTGTCTCGGCACGAGCGCGGCAGGCAATGCGATGACGCCGATCTCGGATGCCCGCTCACCTGGCATCGACGCGTAGAGGAAGAGCTCTTCGGCAACGAGCGAGCAGCCACCGCGCGACGCGATGTGACTGGACGAAGAAGACGATCTCCTGCCATGTCGCTCCTTTTGCACACGCACTTGGATACTGCACCACGCTAGCCTTCATCAAGACTCTGCAACGCTCTCTCTGCACTTGTGCGTATTCATTCGTTCATGTTAAAGCAAGAAATAGTAAATGCTGCCATCCTGCATGCGTTCACAAGTGGGATCGGCAAGAGAGTTGTGCTTGCAGACACTGGCATGCTCACGGTCATGCTCAGGATCTTGCTCACACTCTTGCTTATGCTCAGACGACATTGATCTTGAGCATGACAAGTCATCAGCAATAACTTTTAAGCCTTCAAACGGACATACAATGCTCAAGTCAAAGCCGGACTGTTTGGATCCAATTGGAAACTCTCTTTTAGTCCCCTTTACAAATCGATATTCTTTTTCTTTTGATCTTCTTCTCGAGGTGTGACGAAAACGAAGAATGTCCGGTTTTAGCGAGACACAACATTGGCAACGAGCTTCACGAACGAACAAGCAAAGCAACGATGACGGGCATGACCAGGTAGGTGAGCAAGGGACGCCAGTCCCGGCGCAGGTGCTGCCTCTGTCGACGTTGCTCCTAATGAACATGCCGATGCTAGCGCTGCTGGTGTGCTAACGCTGCTGTTCCTTGTGCGCTTAGAGTCGTGATCATCCAGGACGCCAACATCACGCAGAAGTACCAGGAGCTGCTGCGCAAGCTGGAGACCATCGGCGGACAGAAGATCGGCCGCCACGTCGTGCACTGCCGCCTGTTCAACCGCAAGACAACCACAGGTGCCTTTGTGTGCTTAGCTTGCGCGTATTGGAGCTTCCTGGTATGCGCATGTCCTGACCGTTTGCTCATTGACTGGTATGCATGCTGTGGTCAGATGGACACAGCAACCAGCGCATGTTCATGCTGCGGATGTCCCAGAACGACGACCTCGTGTACGCGGTGCTCGTGAACGAGCGAGCGAAGAGCTCTTCTGTGAGCGACAACGGTATCGAGGGCAACTCGGAAGAGTGCTCGCTGCTCGAGTGCGGGCTCGACGGCGCCAACATCCTGCAGCAAGTGGAGATCTACGCGTTCAAGTCGGACGGTCAATTTGAGGTTCGTTTGTCTTTGCATTTTGCATGCGCTTGTGACTTTCTGCGTTAGCCCGTGCTGACCACGATGGCTCTCTGTCTCACACACACACTTTATCTCTCTGTGTATTGGCAGGGCACGCAGTACGCTGTGGGCGACTTTGTGGTGAGCGTGTGCACGTTCATGTCGCGCAACAACCAGCCGCGCGGACTCGTGATCGAGGTGCAGTACACGCCGTGCTACACGGTGTCGTCGGTCGAGACGCTCTTCGACGAGTTCCTCTCGAACTTGGTCTCGGAGGACCGCCTGCGGAAGCCCATCGACAACATGCACGCGCTCTTCGACAAGGTGGGGCTGCCGTCCGCCGACTACTCGCTCAAGCACACGGCACTGCAGTACGTCGCGGCCTTCAACATCCTGCGCAAGTTTGAGAAATAACCAGGAAGAAGAAAGCGCAGAGTCCCCATACACATGCACAGCATTGTCATTCGCCATTCTTCCCAACACGGAGCAGTTCATTTGGTTCATTCAGGTTCCATAAGGTTAGACAGGTGGAGCTCGATGCTTTTCTGTTATAAAGCGACGCACCGAGCGCCGATTATCGCTTTAGACACGCTCCAAGAGACTCTCGCGTTTCCTCAATAGAAGAAAAAAAGCCGAACAGTCCAGTCACGAACTTGCTTTCCCCCTCGCCGTTGACCTCCTCGTCGCTGAGCATCGGCGGACGGAGGCGCGCGCGGGGTTCGTCGTTGCGTGCACCGAGCGGGCGCGACTGAGCGAGGCCGACAGCGCGAGCGCGAGGCGCGGGGCGCGTGCAGCAGCAGAGACGAGGGAGATGGAGGAGGAGATGGCGGCGGCGGCCGTGCTCTTCGGCGGCGACGACCCGCGCTTTGACGTCGTGGACCTGGACGCGTCCGTGCTCCCCCCTTCGTTCTCCACGCCCCCGTACGAGCAGCAGCACCAGCACCAGCACCATCACTCGCTGCAGCACCAGTCGCGCGGACGACTGAGCTTTGGCATGGGCGACCACCACCAGCAGCAGCAGCAGCAGCAGCATGAGGAGCAGGAGCATGACCATGAGCAGCAGTTCCTGAACGATGCCATGAAGTCGAGCTACCAGAGCGAGAGCGCGCACTATGGAGCCCTGGAGCCAGAGCAGCAGCAATCGTTCCAAACCTCCGACATGACTGCAGTCGCGTTTAAGGAACAGAACGAGCGAGATGCGGAGGAAGAGCAGCAGCATTTCGACGGCATGATGCTGAACGAGGAAGCAGGGAACACGTCGCCACCGTCATCGCCAGCACCTCCAAACCCTCTTTCTCGGGACGACC
Source organism: Globisporangium recalcitrans (assembly GCA_023333815.1). Taxonomy (NCBI): domain Eukaryota; phylum Oomycota; class Peronosporomycetes; order Pythiales; family Pythiaceae; genus Globisporangium; species Globisporangium recalcitrans. The sequence goes on from JAASFO010000007.1 coordinate 35,239, forward strand.
ATGACGGCGGAGCGGCCAGCAGTAACAGCAGCAGCAGCAGCAGCGGCGGCGGGAGGGACAGTGATGGCAAGCGCAAGTCTGGATGCCAGCATCCCGGATGCGACAAGATCTCGCAGGGCGGCGGGCTGTGCATCGCCCATGGTGGCGGCTACAAGTGCCAGACGCCGTTTTGCGCGTTCTTCAATCTGCGCACGTGCCAGGAGCACGGCGGCTCGAAGCGCTGCAGCATGACGGGATGCACGAAAGTGGCGCTCGGGGTCGGTGGGTTCTGCTGCTCGCACGGCGGCGGACGCAAGTGCTCGGTGGACAAGTGCGAGAAGCACGACGCCGGCATGGGCTTCTGTCTCGCGCACGGTGGCGGTCGCAGCTGCTCGGTCGAAGGCTGCACGAAGAAGCAGATCCGCTACGGGGTGTGCAGCGGGCACGGCGGCCGCGCGCGCTGCAAGGAGGAAGGATGCGACAAGTACGACCGCGGCCAGGGCAAGTGCAAGTCCCACGGCGGCGGGTACTTCTGCAAAGTGGACGGCTGCACGAAGAAAGACAAGGGCGGTGGGCTCTGCGCCGCGCACGGAGGCGGCAAGAAGTGCTACGTGGACGGCTGCACCACGCCGTGCGTCGGTGGGGGGCGCTGCAAGCTGCACGGCGGCGGCAAGCGTTGCGAGGCGTCCAACTGCGCAAACTGGGCGATCAACGGCGGCAAGTGCAAGGACCACGGCGGCACGGGCAAGCGCTGCTCGCGACGCGGCTGCGACAAGTACGACCAGGGCGGCGGCCACTGCCTCGCGCACGGCGGAGGCTACAAGTGCACGGTGCCCGACTGCACCAAGAAGCAGGTATGAGCGGTGCAGCTAAAAGTCTTTCTGTGTGTGTGTGTGGTTGGTGTCCATCGTAGTGACACAGCTCTGCTCTCTTTTTTCTATCACTGTGCACCAGATTCGCTTTGGACGGTGCTGCGCGCACGGTGGGAAGCCTCGCTGCGCGATGGAGAGCTGCGAGCGGCTGAGCCAGCACCGCGGACTCTGCAAGGCTCACGGCGGCTCCAAGCCCTGCGACGTGCCCGGGTGCGAGCGCAAGGCGAACAGCGGCGGGAAGTGCATCAGCCACGGCGGCGGTGGCCGCTGCCGCACCGAGGGCTGCACGAAGACAAACCGCGGCGGGGGCCACTGCAAGGCGCACGGCGGAGGCAAGAAGTGCAGCGCGCCGGAGTGCAACGAGTGGGCGATCGGCGGCGGCGCGTGTCCGCAGCACGACATCTTTGGGTCGTCGTCGGTGGTCTGCGTCTGACTGAAGAGGGAGGACGCGCGAACAATCGAGCGGATGGATGGAACCCAGCCGACTGACTTGTAGGAGGGCGACTGATCGGCGGGTGAGTCCGCCATCCAGCCAGCGAAGTACGAGCGAGAGAGAGAAAGAGAGCGGAAGCAAAATGTATGGAGTTATCTATGTAAAATGGTGTATTTGTGTGGGTCTTTTTCGTTTTGTGTGGGGTAAGCTGAGGTTAAGAAGAAGGAAAAGCAACGAGCTGGCATTTGAGACTAGCGTCTGCCTCTTGAGCATTGTGTCATTCACCTCTTCCTCTTCGCTCACGTTATCTTCGACTCTCGCGCTCTCTTTGTCCTTGCAGACACCATTTCTCACAGGAAGGAGACACCAGAGTTGATCGCGTCCACCTCCGCTGGCGTCAGCGGCATGCGCTTCACGTGGTTGAATGGGAGCACACCCGGACCCGACGGCTGCACTGGCGCCAGAGGCGAAGGCGCGTGGCGAGCAGCAGGCTGCGCTGACTTGGCTGCAAGCAACGAGCGCTTGCCGAGAAACTTGATCAATGGAGTGCGGTGACCAGAGGCAGCTGGAACCGCCGCCGCCGGCACTGGGGTTGGCGCAGCAGCAGCTGGAGCTGGCACTGGAGCAGCAGCCTTGGACTGTGGGGACGCCTTGCTTCCAGGCTCTGGCGCGCGGCTGTCATCGACCGAGAAGAGCGCGCGTCCGACTTCGACGTTCTCTTCCAGCTTGGCCAAGTGCTCCACGATCGTGCCGGCAACCGGACTCATCACGTCCACGCTGACCTAATACGCGCATGAACACACACACATAAATGAGCGTAAGCATGCCGTCGATATATCACTCATAGGACCACTGCCACCACTCATTGCACCTTGTCTGTTTCGAGGATCGCCACCACTTCGTCGGCGTGGACAGCCTCGCCCACGCACTTGACGATCTGCACGAGCGTGCCTTCGCTGATCGAGTCGCCCATGGACGGCACGTTGACCGTCGTGATCGCGAAGCGCAGCGCGCTCGACTGGTGGAACGCACGGCACTTTTGCGCGCGCGCCAGCTGCTGGGTCGTCACGCGGAGCCCCCACATCGTCTGCTGCGTGAGTTGAGGTTGAGCTGCTCGCGTCAAATGAGCTCTTCCGAATCGCTGAATACTGATGGAGTGTTGTTGGGTGGGAGGGTTACGTTTTCAGTTAGCGAGAGGTTACGCAAGGTTACACACCGAATGATTCTGAGGAAAGTGGGCCACATGCATATTCTTGGCAATTACATATTTGAAGCACACAAGCACAAATACCTCACGATTCGCATAGTTCAGGAAAGCTTGCGCCATCTTTGAGATCAAAGAAGGCATCAATCGCAAAAAAGGAAAAAAGGCGATCTGAAGATGAAGCTCGTGGCACCCGCGCTCGCGGCGGCAGCGGCGACGCTCGCGTCCGCAGCGCTCGTGTATGTGCAGCAGAGGCAGAAGCAGCAGCAGCGGCAGAAGGCGTACGTGGAGCTCGTGACGGGACTCGCGCAGCCGCAGCAGTACCGCGACGCGCCGATCGTGATCGTCGTGGATGTCGGGAGCTCCTCGATCCGCGCGAGCTGCTTTGCGATGCTGCATCTCGCCAGTGGCGCCGCCGAGTGGGTGCTGATCAGCGGGTCGCTGCAGCAGATGCACTCGGACTGCATCGACGCAAATGGGGAGGCGGACGTCCACCAGATCGCCGCGAAAGTGGAGAGCGTGGTCGACGGCGCATTGAAGTTCCTGCGCGCGACGCAGCTGACCTCCAAGATCGTCGGCGTCGGGTTCAGCACATTCGCGATGAACATCTTGGGTGTCAATGAGAAGGTGGGGTTTCGCTGATAGAGATCATGCGGGGTTGGTGTACGATCTGGTGCAAAAGTGTCTGACACTTGTGTGTGGTGCTGTGTTGCTGCAGGGCGAGTCAGTCACGCCAGTGTACACGGTGCGTTCCTTTCGCGAGTTGCGCTTGTTAAACTAGCGTCCGCAGCGTCTAAAGAGATGAGCTCACCGTGTACTGCCGCTCACTATGATAGTACGCTGGCCGCCGTCCGTCGACTGCTGCTCACGCGCGCCAGCTCCGCGAGCTGCTGACCAAACGAGGGTCCTTAGCCGAGTTCCACGATCGCACTGGTACGCATATCAGCGTAGACACTTTCTGATACTTGAGTATCAGCAATCGCACTTTAGTAGCAGCGTTGTGGCTTATATCTACACCATTATGCACTCTCATGAAGGCACCGTGATCCACCCGGCGTACGCCCCCGCCGAGTTCCTGCGACTGCACAATGAAGACCCCGCTGTCGTCGACCGCGTGTACAAGTGGCAGAGCATTTCGGGCTTCCTGATCGGCAAGTGGACGCGCGCCGCCGAGAAGAACAAGGGCTGTGTGCCCATGAGCTTTTCGGAGGCGTCCTGGACAGGGCTCTTTGACTTTCGCCACTGGCAGTGGGACCGCGCGCTCCTGGAGATCGTGCACATGAACGCGCTGAAGATGCCTCCGCTGGCGGACTCGTCAAGCCCGTTCCTGGGTTTGAAGCCCGAGTTCGCGCGCAAGTGGCCCGAGCTGAGCTCGGTGCCGTTTTTCCTCGGCATTGGCGACGGCGCGGCAGCGAACATCGGCTCCAAGTGCATCGACAGCTCGTACGTGTTGATGTTGTGATCGCAGGATGCGATGGCTCTGGGGTGGTTCTAACCTTGCTCTCCGCCTGTTCGATGATATTGACCCATTAGGCGCATCGCGGTGACGATCGGAACTAGCGCCGCGATCCGCATTGTCCTGGACTCGTCCGCTATGCAGGGTGTGAAAGTGCCAAAGGGGCTCTGGTGCTACCGCATTGGACGCGACCACCTGCTGCTCGGCGGCGCGCTGAATGACGGTGGTTCGGTCTACCAGTTCTTCAAGAAGACTCTTCGCATCTCGGATGAAGGTGAGCAGCATGGAAGTTTGCTACGAATTCGTGTATGATCTGACAATGGACCCACCATCATCTCTCTCTCTTGTCTTTTGTAGACCTGAGTGAAAAGCTCCAGCAAGTGCGTCCGAACCAGCACGGGGTCAGCGTTCTCCCATTTTTGAGTGGCGAGCGTGCGCCTGGGTGGGTCGAAGACGCCACGTGCACGATCAGCGGCGTCACAAAGTGGACGACGCCCGTCGAGATTCTGCACGCGGCGCTGGAGTCCGTGGCGCTGCGCATCAGCCTCGTGTTCTCGTTGCTCGGTGAGTCTGATGCCATTGGCATTCTTAACACATCAGATAGGTAACAAAGGCTAACCTGACTTGCTAATGCACTTCGTCTTCAGCGAACCACGCGGACCCGAACGCCGTGGTGGTGGCGAGCGGCACGGCGCTCACTGCGTCGCGCGTGTGGCGACAGATGATCGCTGACAGCATGGGCAAGGAGCTGATTCTGGAGGGCGGCGCCGCGGAGACTACGTCGCGCGGCATCGCTGTGTTTGTTGGTTCGTACCTGGGGCTGCACACCCTCCATGACGCGGCGGCTTTCCCATCATCGAGAGCGAGCAGCGAGAGTAATGGAAGCAATGGCAGTCAGCATCTACTGGTCTCGAAGCCGGACGTTGCCGCACACGCTGCGTACCTGGAAGCGCGCCACGAGCAGGAGTTTCTTTACCGGAAGCTCTACGTGGAAGAGTAGACGCAAGCCCCACAAGCCAGAAGAAGACTTTGCTGCTGGTTGGTTGTGTGAGGTGGGAAAAGACTCAAAAACTCCCTCTTTCGTTTTCTGCTTCATTGTATCATGGGTGCTTCATGTGCCACTTTACTGACTGCTAACTACGCCAGCGCTTCGTCGATGATCACGCGCATCTCGTGCAGGTGCAGCTCGTACTGTCCGGTCGCGGGCGAGGCCGACGGCGCGCGACCAACGTACTCGATCTGTCGGCTCTCGTCATTGTGACGCAGCACGGTGCGCAGTCGAGGGGTCACGAATGTCCAGGCACCCATGTTCTTGGGCTCTTCCTGCACCCACACGACCTCGGCGTTCGGGTACTTGGCGATGCACTCCGCCACTTCTTGGAACGGGAACGGCGCCAGCTGCTCGATGCGCGCAGTCGCAACGTTCTTGATGCCGCGACCGCGCATCGTATGCAAAAGCGGGTAGTAGATCTTGCCACAGCACAGGATCAGCTTGCGGATCTTCTCGTCCTTGACCATCGTGAGCTGGTCGTCCGGGTGCGGCGGCAGCACGCGCTGGAACGACGTGCCCGGCACCAAGTCCGCCATGTCCGAGTTGCACGGTCGATGGTGCAGCAGAGACTTTGGCGCAAAGAGCACGAGCGGCTTGCGGAAACTGCGCGCCATTTGGCGTCGTAACGCGTGGAAGTACTGCGCCGGGGTGGTCGGGATCACCACGTGGAAGTTCGCGCGCTGGTCCGCGTCGTCCGCATCCTTCACTTTCGTGAACGCGTCGCTGTCTTCGTTGTGCAGCAGCAAGAAGCGCTCCATGCGTGCACTCGAGTGCTCGGGACCCTGTCCTTCGTAGCCGTGAGGTAAGCAGAGCACGAGCCCCGACTGGCGCTGCCACTTCTGCTCGCCGCAGCTGATAAAAGTGTCGATGATCGTCTGCGCGCCGTTCGCAAAGTCGCCAAACTGCGCCTCCCAGATCGTCAAACTCATCGGACTCTGCAGTGAGTAGCCGTATTCAAAGCCCAGCACGCCTTCTTCGCTGAGCGGCGAGTTGCACACCTGGAACTGACCTCGCGGCGCGTCCTCGAGGTCGGTGAGCTGTAGCTTCTTCTTGATCTCAGTGACGCCAAGCTCGTTCAATGGCGTGTACGACGAGTTCCTCGCTGCGAGCGCTTCAAATTGGTCGTACAGAACGGCGTGGCGCTGGTTGAAAGTGCCTCGCTCGCAGTCCTGGCCGCTCAGACGCACGTTCACGCCCTCGACCAGCAGCGTCCCAAACGCGAGCATCTCGGCAGTCGCCCAGTCCACACGGTCGCCAGTCTCCACAGCTCGCAGGCGGTTGTTCATGATCGCTTCGACCTTCTTGTGTGCAGAGAAGCCCTGCGGGATGCGAAACAGCTGCGTCCCAACTTCCTCCAGCAGCTTCAGGTCCACGCCCGTGGTGGGCTCGTTCTGTTTCTGACTGCTATCGCTATGTTCCCTATCAGCAGCTCCAGTTGAGCCACTCGCCTTGTTGCGCTGCTCGTTCATCTCAAACCACTCGGAGCTCCAGGACGCCGCGTCGCCCATGTTGTCCCAGGAAGACGGCAGCTCCCGCGAGTGCTGGTACTCGGACGCCAAGTGCGCTTCAAAGTCCGAGCACATCTTCGCATAGTCTGCAGTTGTGAGCACACCCTCGCGCTCGAGCTTCTTCAGATACAGGTTCACGACCGTCGGGTGCTTGTTGATGAAATGGTACATGACCGGCGCCGTGATCTCGGGCGAGTCCTGCTCGTTGTGGCCATGGCGACGGTAGCACACGAGGTCGACGGTCACGTCGCAGTGGAACGTCTGGCGGTACTCGATCGCCATCCTCATGACCTTCACCACGGCTTCTGGGTCGTCGGCGTTCACGTGGAAGATCGGGCTTCGCGAAATCTTGGCCACGTCGCTGCAGTAGACAGCTGAGTCCGCCTGCTTTGGCAGCGTCGTGAAGCCGATCTGGTTGTTGATGATGATGTGGATCGTGCCGCCCGTGCGGAAATCCTCCAGCGCGCTGAACCCAAACGCTTCGCGCACTGAGCCCTGGAACATGGACGCGTCCCCGTGCAGCAAGATCGGCATGACGCGACTGCCGTTGTCGCCCATCTGCACTTGGCGAGCACGCGCCTGTCCGAGCACGACTGGGTTCACCGCTTCCAAGTGAGACGGGTTCGCCGCCAGGTTCACTTCCAACGGCCGACCATTGCGCATCTTGATGAACGACGACGTGCCCAGGTGGTACCGGACATCGTCCGAGTTGTTCGGGTAGTCGGGTTCATCCGGGAGGTACGGCTGGAACTGCGAGATGATCGCTCGCAGCGGACGCTGCAGCACGTTCGCGAGCACGTTGAGGCGGCCGCGATGCGCCATGCCCATGTGGATCACCTCCACACCGTGGTCGCTCGCGCTCTCGAAGAGCTCCGTGAGACCGGGGACCAGACTCTCACCGCCTTCGATCGAAAAGCGCTTGGCGCCGGAGAAACGGCGACCCAGGAACCGCTCGAAGAGCTCCGACTTGAGCATCTCGCGAAACATCTCCACTTTCTCGTCGTCGCTCAGTTGGAAGTCCTAGCAGCCAAACACACGCTTTTAGATCTGCAATAGAGTTTGCTTCAGAGAGACACAGAGTCAATGGGCTCTTCATTGTAGCATACCTTGTACTTGACGAGGCGTTCTCGGATCCATAGCGCTGCGTCTCGGTTGCGGAGATGCTGGTACTCGGTACCAATGTGGCCACAGAAGAGCTCACGCAGCTCGGTCACAATCTACAAACGAGATCGTTCACTAGCAACATTAGCATCTCCAGCGTCCCTTCTGCCAGCGAATATAACAGCTTCAGGTTCACTCGCACCTCTCGTAGCGTCGCCACAGGACCGATGGAGAGGTCGTCGCCGATGAAGAACTCGCGATCCAGGTCATTCGGCGTGAAGCCTACAAGCCAAATGGCGTTCGTTGTGCTGAATGAGTCCACTGTCCATACAACAGCAATAGAAAACAGGACAAATGCACGGTCTCGACGATCGAACCGTAGGTGGTGAGCTCCAGCAGGTTCTTGGACGCGAGGCTGCGCAGGTTGAAGTTGTCAAAGAACGGCACTTCGACCCACCGGTCGCCGTTGATCCACTTCTCGAGCTCTGGGAGCTTCTCGCCTGTAAGTACAGCACACAGACTAGCAGTCAAAACCGAGATTCACTCGTAACCGCGCAATGGCATAGATGCATTATGGCAAAGACGACATGTTTGATCCAAGAACGTACGCTTCTGCAGCGGATCGATCTGCGCGACGTAGTGGCCGTACTATCAACACCAAGATGGTGAGCAGATAACACGCGCATGAGCTCTCCATCTCAGAGTACGCACAACCAAGCACAGTGAGGCAAGAAGACACACACACACACACACCTGCTTGAACGTGCGGATGAGAATGAGCACGCGGCGCGTTTCCTCCTGGGACTTGAGGATGTCGGCGCTGAGCTTCTGCACGGGTCGCGCCGGGTGCTGCGTCTCCAGGTTGCGCGTGTCGATCGTCACCGCCTCCTGCAGCGGCTGCGTCGGCGGGAGTCTGCTGCCGAACGCCCGTCTCGTGGCGGCTGTTGGGGCCACGCGCGCGCGCCGCAGCGCCGCCGTCGCCACCGCCAAGCGCTTTGCTTGGATCATCTTGCCGATTCTTAGCTCTCAAATCAAATCCAAGTGGCTCAAAAACGAACACCATTTTGGAAAAAGAAAAAGAATCCTCTTTGTGTTTCTTTTTTCACTTTTGTGTTTCTTTCAACTGAAAAGCTGCTTTTCACTTTCCTCGAATCAAAAGAGAGGGAAAAAAATGCTTTTTGGTGCATCCGAAACGACGCAAAGTGAGACGTCAAAGAGACGCGCAGCCAGCAGCACCCCTCATGAGCAAACAGCATCCGCATTAGAAGACAGACGCGCTTGCCTGCCTCTGAGTGCGTGCGTGTCTGCATACCCTTACTCTTGCTCTTGCTCTTCCGTGTTGTATTGTGGGCGTGATGGCGGAGCAGCTGGAGAAACTAGGCTCGCTCACGGTCGAGCTGCAGCGCCACCAGCTCCAGCAGCGCGTCGTGGTCCCGATCCCAGCGCTCTACCAGCACTTCGCGGTCGACGTGTGCGTGCAGGCGGACGCAGACCTGGCGGACTTCGCCGTGGGCTGCCGCGCGCTGCGCCTGCACTCGCTCTCGATACTGAACCTGCCGAAAGAGTGGACGCTGCCGTGCGAGAGCGACGAAGAAGCACTGCGACTCTGCGCCGCGACTGATCGCAACCTCGCGGCGTACGAGCTCGAGATCCGACTGCCCAACCTCACAGATGCCGACACCAGCAGCTCTTCAAATGAGAGCGAGCCGATCGTTGTCTCGGGTGGGAAGCTGCAATACGAGCCTGGATCGGGGGCGGCGCTTGCATCAGCAGCTCCGACCGATGACAGTGGAGAAGGCGACTCGAGCCCAGCGCCAAGACTCACTGGCACATGGAGCGTCGCGTCCCCATCTCAAGCAGGGTTCGCCAAGCTCTTCCTGAAGGTACGGAGCTTACTTCGGTCTCTTTGGTTCGCCTTTGAGTTTGTGTGTGTGCAAATTGATCAAATCGCTGTTGTTGTTGATCTTATCATGCTCAGCAATCTGTCGAGCGCCTCAGGGACTTTGTCCAGGTGGAGAGGCACATCGGCGGTATATTGCTCCGCACTTTTGCGGAGAGCACAGCCAAAATGCCCGACATTGTCACGTCCAGTGTGCGCATCCACCTGAGCGACCTCGTGCTTTCTGGGAACACGCAGATGCTCGCGCACGTCCGGCTCAAGAAGCTCAGCCCGGTCACGAAAGAATCGCTCGAGCAGGAGCTCGCGAGCGCGACGTCGAACGACGAGAAGAAGAAGACCCAAGCGGCGCTAGCAGAGTACGAGGCGGTCGTGCAGCGGACAGCGGCGCTCTCCAGCGCACTGGCGACCTGTGACACGCAGATGGAGAGCACGATTGAGGTTCTAGGCTCGCCACTGGTGCTCCAGCCGTCCGTGACGCCATTGCCGCCGTCGCTGTCCATTGAAGAGACGATCCCGCAGCGCGATTTGGTCGATGAGCGCGAGCAGAAAGAAGACCCGCTCACGGATTTGACGACGGAGATCCGGCGCGCGGTGCTGACGCTTTTGCAGGAGTACGAGGACGCGTTCCATGCGCCAGTAGCCTCTGGCGACTCGTCTTCAGACCTGAACAACAACAGCGGTAAGGATCGCGACGACAAGAAGCAGCGCCTCATCTTCAAGCTCAACACGCAGAGCGTCTACCACAACCTCAAGGAGACGCTCAAGAAGCGCATCATCCCCGTCATCCGCGACCGCTTTGCACGCTCCGAGTTTGCAGACGACGACGACGACGGCGATGGTGGCAACGACGAAGACAACGAACCTCAGCCCCAGCAGCAGCAGGACGGACGAACAGTGACGAAGCAGTCGAACGCCAGCGAGAAGAAGAAAGAGTACTTTGGCCGCGTGTACGCGCTCGTGGTGCAGGAAGTGCACGCGGTGCTCCACGAAGCGGTCTACTCGGACACCGACGCGCTGGAGAAGACCCGCGCGAGCGTGCAGGGGCGGCCGTCGGAGAAGGAGATCGTGGACGTGCTGGACTCCCTCAAGCTCAAGGCGATGGAGAACCAGGTGAACGGCGATGCGGACAAGAGCGAGACGATGCACCTCGACCGAGTAGCGTTCGCAGAAGAGCACGCTGCGGACTTTGAACATGCACAGCATCAGCAGAAGCACCAGAAGCATCACCACCCGTCCTCGTACGCTTTAGAGACCGTGTGGTACGACTACGCTCGCTTCAGCCTCTTCCAGGGCGATTTTGAGAAAGCAGGGACGAGTCTGCGCCAGAGTCTCTCGCTGAACGCCCACGCCTTGCCCACGCTTCTCGCGTACACGTCGCTGCTCTGCGAGCTGCACGATTTTGTCCACGCCGAGGACTTCGCGAAACCGCAGTCATCGAGGCGCTCGCAGCGTACTCGGTGCCTTCGTTCCCATTCTCAGGCGAGAGCAACACCACCACCAAGACGGCAAAATGGGTGGACCTCGTGCTCGCGCATGCGCTGCTGGCGCTCTACTTCGTCCAGTCCGGAAGAGACACGACGGGCAACTTTGCGCTCTTTGAGCTCCTGAAGACGCAGCAGGTGCTTCAGCGCGACGGTGGGGAAACCTGGAAGAACGCGTGCCTGAGCTCCGTCTGGGTCTTCTTCGCCGAGTACGCGCACGAGTTGAAGCTGAGGTCGTTGACTCGAACAGCACTGCAGCTCGCTGACTCGTACCGCAAACCCCGCGATGTCCTCAGCGTCCACGAGCGCGTGATCAAGCGGGCGATCGCGGCAGAGCTGAGCTTGCTCTTGGGAGAGACTGATCAAGCGACGAAGCTCCTGAGAGATGCGCTGGAGATTGATCCCTCACATCCGTTCGCATGGCTGATACTCGGGAAGGCGTACTTGCTGCGGGAGAACCGGACGGAGACCGCGATCGAGTGTCTTCAAAGAGCATCAGAGAAACACGCGCTGCTCCGAAACGACGAGCTCCGTCTGGCACTGTACGTGCACTTGGGGCTCGTCTTACTCCAGGCTTCGCAGTTTCGCAACGCTGAAATTGTGTTTCTGCAATCCTGCGACGAGTTCCGGGTCGCGTCAAGCTGGCTCGGCGTTGGCATCGCGTGCTTGCGAATGGAGAGGTGGGAACCCGCGCACATGGCTCTCGCTGAGGCGAACCGCTTGGACGCCACGAACCCAGACGTGTGGGGGTACCTCGCGCTCTATGCGCTCAGCGCGTCTTCACACGTAGCACCGCAGGAAGAAGTCGAGGCGAAGCGGTTCGTAGCGCAGGCGCTTCGCTATAATCTAAGCAACCTCGTGCTTCTGAGAGAGCTCAGCAACGGGTTCGTCGCGATCGACCGACTTGAAGACGCCGAGAAGCTGCTGAGACGATCGCTGGTGTATCAGGACTCGTCGCTCACGAGGAAGACTCTCGCAGACGTGCTGGCGGCTCAGAATTGCGCCGAAGACGCGCTGAGGCAGTACAAGCAGACCATGGAGTCGAGTGCGAGTGTTCCGGAGCGATGCGCGTTGCTCGAAGAGTGCGCGAAGCTGCTGACGACGCTGGGTCGACCCGAGGAAGCCAGCGAGTGCCGCAGGATGGCGAGCCAATTTCAGATAGAGCAGGGAAACAATGCAGACTAGTTGACCAAACCACCATACAGCAAAGCGACAACTCTGCTGCAAGAGAGCTAGCGAGCTGTCATGTACCATAATAGCCATTTCGATTTTCACCAACATGGTTTACCTGCTTCTCCTCCTCGAGTGTGCTTTGCTGCTGCTAGTGCGGGGCTCTAACGCACGCCGGCTTTCTCCAGGATGCTGCTCAAATACTTGTCAATGTTGGTCAATCCGAGCACGAGTCCTTCGTCGGGGGTGTCCAGCTCCGAGCTCATCTGGCAGTGCGCAAAGTCGATGAGGTACACGCCTTCCCGCGGCGAGCTCTCCCGCACGTCGCCTTCGTAGATGATCAGCAGCGATGCTCCCCAGAAGCGCAGCCCCTGCGTGCGCTCAATCATGTGCTTGAGCCCTTTCACCTTCGCGAGGATCGGCGCCAGGACGTCGTGGCGAAGCGCGAGCCCGTTCGAGAGGTACTATCAGGTTCAAGAAAGGAAGAAATCGGTTGATAAAAGCAGCAAGCTTCCAGGTCCAGTGGCTGGCTGACAAGCACAAAAGAGAGACTCACCGTTTCCAGCGCAGGCTCAATATCGTCAGCCGCGAGCTTTCTCCCCCACTGCTTGTCCCACAGCGTGTACTTGTCGTCTTCTTGGTTGTACACCTGCATGCCGCAGATGCGGAGCCCCAGCGAAGCTGAGGTCGTCGCCTCGCACTTCGCGGTGTGGCTCAGCGCTTTGGCGGGAGTCGCGTCTTCGCCATGCTGCCGCGTGCCCATCTTGATGTCCAGGACGCACGGACGTGTGTACTGCTGCGTTAGGTCCTCCAGAACGAGGTAATGTGGAATACAGACCAGTCAAGGACGCTGTGCGAGCGTTTCCACACGTGATCCATAGAAAACACTGAAAACATGAAGCACACACGCAGAGTCACAATCGAAAAAGGATATCTTTGAGCGATCCGATGCTGTTGGATCTGGAGATGCCCATCTTTCGCTTCGTTCGCTCTTTCCGCCACAGCTTTGCGCTGTAGCCAGCTGGTGACGCGCCACCGCTCGGGTGCTTGGCGAGCCGGCGCTTCTTCCCGTGAGCGCTGAGCGGGACCTTGGGGAACAAGCCTTTCACGGGGCTTTTCCGCTCACCAGCCAATTGCGACAGATCGCCGACGCTGGAGGACGCTGACATGGAGGCGGTGGAGCCAGCGTCGCTGTCGCTTCCTGTGCTCGCTGTCGGACCAGACGGCAGACTCAGCTCGACCGTGACGACCCCGACAAATGGAGGCACGAAGGGCTTGAGCTGCGGGTATCGCTGGTCGACCGCCTGGTAGAACTTGAGCTCGAGCGGGATCGCAGGCTTGCACACCTGTCCATTCGCGGTGCGAAGGAAAGGCTTGTGACCGCCAGCCTAAAACGCCATACAAACGCACGCAGAGAGGTAAGTGAATGGAAGGACATCAATCAGCTCAGCACCACGTCATGCAGCGGACAAAAGCGTCTCGCACGAACCTGGTGGTTGAAGAGGTAGAAGACCGCTCCCTGCGCCGAGCGCGCCACGACCTGGTTGTGCGCCGTGTAGCTGTCCTCCGACTCGCTCAGACTGCTGCTCGACCTGCTCGCCTGGAGCGACAGTCGCGGCATTGCGCTTGACGTCGAGGCAGTGACGCCGCCGCTTTCTCGGTCGTCGCTCTCGCGTGCGGCGGGGGTGGCGCGTATCACGTGCGCCATTCTTCTCCTTTAGCACTCGTCCGCGAATGAGTTGAGTTGAGTTTGTGTGCGAGCCCTTGTCCTGTTGAAATAGTGCTGGCGTCGTTCCGTTGCCCACCAACATCAGCACTGTTTGAGGCTTTAGAGGTTTCATGTCAAGATGCTCAAGTTGCTTTTGTCTTGTCTCTGCTTTGATAAGCTCGTGTGTAAAATGACAAAAAAGGATCAATCTGAGCCAGATCTTTCAAAGAAGGACCTTGACTCAAAATGATGACGATCACCTCTATAATCTGATAAGTTTGTAGAAAGAATGCGTCCGCAAAAAGCATAAAGGACACATTTGTTCACACACGAAATCGGCATTAATGAGTCTCAAGAGAGTTCGATACAACTCCCTGCGAGACACATTGTTGCCAATTCGCGCAGAAACCTCAAAATCGAAACAATGTGACTTTCGAGCGATCTTACTTTGACTCAGTACAGCAAGTAAGTTTGCCTTGAGACACATTGTTGCCAGTTCGGACACTCGAAAGAATATGTCTCATGACCCTCACTCTGCTTCCTTCGTGCTTCCTTCTTGCGACGCGCGGACGCTCACTATGAAAGCGTAAAGACTGCTTCGTTAGAATCCAATTGAACTGGCCGCCAGAAGACAACGCGCTGCCGCCGTCTCCCCAGCGACCCGACCCCACCGTCACCCCCACCGTGACCGCCAGCACCATGAACCTCTTCCGACTGGTGGGCGACATGGCCCACCTCGCCAGCTTCCTCGTGCTGCTGCTCAAGCTGCTCGCGTCGCGCTCCGCTGCTGGTGCGTTTCGTTGGCTTGTCCTCACAGCGATCTTTCATGTTCAAGTTGCCGAGATGGCTCGGGATGCGCTTGCGTGTGTCTCTCAATGCATCTCCCTCTGCATGGATGCATGCGCGCGGCGACTGTATAAGGCGGTCTCTGTGTGTGGCGTGCTTGCGGGGATCGTCTGTGAGAGTGGAGGATCTTTTTGCTGACGAGGCACACGATGTGCTCGTGTTTTGTTTATGTGCGTTTCTGTATTTGCAGGCGTGTCGCTCAAGTCGCAGGAGCTCTTCTTCTTCGTGTTTGTGACGCGCTACCTGGATCTCTTCACGCACTTTGTGAGTCTGTACAACACGTCGATGAAGCTGCTGTTCCTGCTCTTCTCTGGCGCGGTGGTGTGGGTGATCCGTTACAAGGAGCCGTTCCGCAGCACGTACGACCGCTCCCACGACACGTTCCTGCACATCAAGTTCGCGGTCTTGCCCTGCGCGCTGCTGGCGTTGATCTTCAACGAGCAGTTCGAAGTCATGGAGGTGCGCAGTTATCCTTTTGTACATTGCAAGATGCGATACTTGGTGGCTAACGAACTGTCGTAATTGGTCCACACGGTGTTTGCTCGTGTAGATTTTGTGGACGTTCTCGATCTACCTGGAAGCCGTCGCGATTGTGCCGCAGCTGATCTTGCTGCAGCGTCACGGCGAAGTCGAGAACTTGACGGGCAACTACGTGGTGCTGCTCGGCGCCTACCGCGGATGCTACATCCTGAACTGGATCTACCGCGCGGCGACCGAGAAGTCGTACCACTTCATCTGGCTCATGTTCATCGCCGGTATGGTGCAGACCGCGCTCTACGTTGATTTTTTCTACTACTACGCTGTCAGGTGCGCTTGCCGTTTTGTATACGAACGAGGATGAGTGGGATCAGTGATCAAAGTTGCTCATCTGTTCCTGTTGTGTCTCTGCAGCAAATACCACGGCAAGAAGATGACGCTGCCTGCGTAAGCGGTAGCACAGGCGCAGACTAGAGAGCTCTCGGCGTGCTGGACGGACACCTTCCTGATGCCTTGAGCTCCACGCTGGCGAGAAGAGCAATCTTTGACCCAGCTATCGTTTCCCCATCTATCCCGTTCATTCGTGCAGCAACTGTAGACAGCAAGAGAGAGAGAGAGAGAGAGAAGACGCCGAAGATGATCAAGAAGACGAAGAACCAGCGCAGTGTCTTCTCTTCTTGGCTCAGACGATCGGCTCATAAAGAGAAAAGACTGAAACAAGACACGCTGAAAGAAAGACGACTTACAGGGATTGTTTTTCCACTCGCCTGCATACAAACTCACTACTGCTAACTCTTTCAACCTTGTCCTTAGTCTAGGAAGCTGAAGTCGCAGTGCTTGGACACGTGGTCGGCCGCCATCTCGAGCCGCACTGTGTCGTCGCGGCGCAGCTTGGCCGTGAACTGCGCGATGCGCGCCGTCAGCGTGTAGCTGTCGGCGATGTCGGGCGAGGCGTAGATGCACGGGATGCTGTCGGCTTCGAGGCGCTTCGCCAGCTCGTCGCTCGGTGGCTCCCAGCCCGTGAGGATCAGACCGGACAGCAGGTTCTGTCCGCGCGGCATCGACGCTTCCTGGTTGCCGAGGATCGCGTCGATCACGTCGTGACGACCGCTGTGCTGTTGATTCATCACAATGTAGATAGATGCACAACACGTGGTTAGCGTGGTGATCCATGACTTGCACGTGCACACAAGAGTACTAATGACCATACCGTGATGACGAGCTGGTTGGGGATCGCCTTGAAGAGGTTCTTCTCGTTCACTGGCGCGAGCGCGAGTCGGATGCTCGTGAAGTAGCGCATGTCCATCTCGCTGCCGGAGATCATTGGCGACTTGAGCAGCTTGCTGTAGTCCGCCATGGTGGGACAGCTCAGGTCCTTGAGCTCGGGGATGCAGCCGACGAGGGGGACGTCCCAGCGCTTCAATGCGCGCGAAAAGTAGTCCTAAAGCACACCACACGCCGATACCGGTCAGCACATAAGAACGGCCTCACATCACCCTCATGCTCATTCGCACCTTGATCATGTCCATCTTCTGCGGGTTCACTTTGTTGAGGATCACCCCGCGCATGCGCACGTTGTGCTTCACCAGCAGCTCGCGGTTCATCGCCAGCTGGTCGAACGACGAGCCGAGACCACCAAGCGCGATGCACACGACGTCCATGTTGACTTTCGCTGGTATCACGCCACGCATCCACACAACAAACAGGTCACGTCAGTAGCCATCCCGTTCGCTGCTGCTTTCGCACCAGCCTGCCTCTATCGCATCGCAAGTAACTCACCAGCGACCTGCGCGTTGTTGAGCTCGCAGATGGAACCCACGCCCGTGTGGCCCGTGCCTTCGCAGATGAGGAAGTCGCTCTCGCGGTACAAGTTGGCGTGCGCGCGCTCGATCGACGCCGCGAGCTCCTGCTCGGTCACCTTGCCGTCGATGAAGTCGCGCGTGAAGCCGTCGGGGAAGATCACGGGCGACATGTCCTTGTAATCGTGCACGAGCCCAAAGTGCTCCTTGAAGAGGAACGCGTCCTTGTCCACGCGCAGCCCGCCGCCCACGGGCACGTGCTGCTGACCCACAGGCTTGCAGTACGCCACCTGTCGTCCTGATCCCCGATACTTGGTCTGCAGGCTCTTCACGAGTCCGAGGCTCACCGTCGTCTTGCCCACGTGCTGCCCCGTCGAGAGCACCAGCAGGTGCTTGGTCGCCATGGCGCTTTAATGGAGCTCTTGGAGCGTGGAGCGTGCAGCGTGCAGCGCGGAGAAGGTCTCTCTGGAGACCTTGCGCTTCTTGCGAGTCGTCGGCAAGTGCTGACTTTACCCTTCTTTGAATATTGCGTTGCATCAAGCTCCAAGCTGACAGTTTACACAACAAATACTGTGCACCTATTAAGATCTACACAATGGTCGTGATTTGGGAAGAAAGTGTTGCATCCACTTTTTCGATGGCGTCCGAATTCGACGACGACGACGACGACGACGGCTGGGTCGCCCCCACGCAGGTCGCGCACGCTGCTGCTGCTGCTGCTGCGGCGCGCACATCCACAGCAGCAACAGCGTCGCCACCAGCTGATCGCAGTGCGGTCGACGAGCGCGTGCTCTGCGCGGTGTGCTCCATCAATCTCTCGCTCTGGACCATCCAGGACAGAGCGGTGCACATGAACGCGTGCCTCGACGCGGCGACGACCATGCAGAGCAAGTGCGAGTGTCCGACGTGCGGCAAGGAGCTCACCGAGTACAACGAGCAGCGACGCATGGCGCACGTGAACATGTGTCTGGACCGAATGTTCGGGACGGGTAGTGGCGGTAGTGACAGTAGAGTTGCGAGTGGGACAGTCGAACGAGAGCAAGCGGCAGTTCTAGGCGTCGATACATCAGCAACTACAAGCGCACAGGCACAGGGTGAAGACGCGTACGCGTGCGCGATCTGCGGCGTCGACCTCACGCAGAAGGATCTGTCGGCGCGGATCCGCCACGTGAAGCAGTGCGGACTGCGCTTCGGCGTGCGTCCGAGCGACATGGCGGCGCTGCAGGGGAAGCAGCGGCAACAGGAAGGCCAGTTGTCGACTACGGAGGCAGAGCAAGTAGCGATCGAAGTCACCTCCGATACAGAAAGTGGGTTTACGGAAGCTACGGCGACTGCGCATGAGAGCAATGGTGCATCGACAAACGCATTCGCAGTCATGATGAGAGCGTCGTCCGCTTCGCTCTCCGCGCTGTCCAGCACCATGGGTAGGTGCTCCTTTACAAACCTATATTCTACGCATTGTGCTGATGTGTGTGCTGTTGTTATCTAACGAATACCTCTCAGGTCGCGTGGACCGAGTCGTCTCGAACGCGTTCGACGTGTTGATGAAGAGCTCCAAGACCCAGGCGGTGCTCTCGTCCGCCAGCTCAAACGGCAGTGGCTCCTCGTTCCGATCGAATCCGCAGCAGCAGCAAACCTCGCAGCGCTTCGGCAAGAAACGGCGGATCGGTGGCGCGAACTCCTCGGGTTCGTCCTGGAACTCATCGTCAAATACTGACGCGTCTGCAGCGCGAACGCGTCCGTGCCCGGACTTCAAGCGCATCAGAGGCACGCAGCCGTCGTTCATCGTCGACGGGTTCAAGTACGCGAGCAAGGCGCTGTCGTCGGTCTACTTCCTCACGCATTTCCACTCGGACCACTACATTGGACTGGAGAGGGTAGGCTGTCTATCTGTAGCTCTTCGCAGACGTGTCCACTCGTGTGTCTATACTGACCCTGTTGTCTTGGCATTTGTTATGGCGCCAAGAGCTTCGAGTACGGCATCATCTACTGCAACCAGATCACGGCGGCGCTGGTCGTGCAGGAGCTGCGCATCGACAGCAAGTGGGTGCACCCGGTGCCCATGAACACCCCCGTGACGATCCACGACGTGCAGGTGACGTTCATGGACGCGAACCACTGTCCCGGTGCGGCGATCATCCTCTTCCGCCTCAAGAACGGCCAGGCGTATCTACACACGGGCGACTTTCGCTACCACCCAAAGATGCTGAGCTACGGTCCCTTGCAGAGCTACATCCCGTCGTTACCATCAGGATCGTCACCAAGCTTCTCAGAGAGCAATCGACTGGACGGCATCTACTTGGACACGACGTACGCCGACCCAAAGTACGCCTTCCCCACGCAGCAAACGGCGATCGACCACGCGCTCGAGCTCGTGGAGAAGCACTCGCTGAGCGACAAGATCCTCTATTTGTTCGGCTCGTACTCGATCGGCAAGGAGCGGCTCTTCATGGAGGTGGCGACCAAGCACCAGCGCAAGGTGTGCGTGTCCAAGGCCAAGCTCAAGTTCATCCAGACGTTCCACTGGCCCGAGAGCCAGATGCAGCTCATCACGACCGAGACTGTGGCCACCAAGTAAGATCTCGCATCCCCTGTTGCATCTATTGCCTGGCTAACAAATGCGCGGACTAACCTGTCGGATGCCTAGTCTCCATGTCGTGCCCATGCAGGACCTCAAGATGGAGCACCTCACGGCGCTGCTCGCCAAGCACCGCCTGCGCTTCCGTCAGATCGTGGCGTTCCGTCCCACGGGCTGGACATTCAGCAAGACGAGTCAGTCCACCTCGACCTGTCGAACGGACCCGTCGGGCTGCATCCGCATCTACGGCGTGCCCTACAGCGAGCACTCGAGCTTCGCGGAGCTCGCCGAGTTCATCCAGAAGACGAACCCGCATCTGATCATCCCCACGGTAAGGCGAATGGATGCTGCGTGGTGGCTACTGCGTTTGTCGACACTAAGCTAATCTCTCTCTCAAAAATGTGTGGATTTGTTCATGAATAGGTGAACTGCCACACAGAGAAGGCGGCGAAGAAGCAGGTGGACGCGATCCGCCAAGTGGCGTTTCACAGCATCTCCAACCTCTTCCAATAGGCAAGTGAGTGGCTGCTAAATAGAGCCTGAGATTGACTGGTCATCGTTCGTTACACCAGGACTCCACACGCTGCATTGTCACCAGTCTCCATCAAAGAACTCTCGCACTCCCAGCCATGTCGAGGAGCCGCGTGCAGGACGACACGCAGGTGCTGTCGCTCGACAGCCCC
This sequence comes from Globisporangium recalcitrans, assembly GCA_023333815.1. Lineage (NCBI taxonomy): Eukaryota > Oomycota > Peronosporomycetes > Pythiales > Pythiaceae > Globisporangium > Globisporangium recalcitrans. The sequence goes on from JAASFO010000007.1 coordinate 55,485, forward strand.
GCACACAGCACCGGAGCCTCTTCATCATCCAGATCAAGAGCGAGCTGAGCACGCGCGACAAGGTGGTCGTGCACCGCGTGGGCGAGGCGCTGAGCGACTACTACCGCGCGATCCTGCCGCTCTGCAACATCCTGCAGGACAAGCATCTGGGCACGGGCGACGACCGCACGAAGGAGATGGTCGCCGACGCGCTCGAGACGCTCGATGCCTACGGCAAGGACGACGCGCACGTGCTCATCCAGCAGTACGTGCCCACGTTCCAGAGCTGCGGCGTCGCGTAAGAATGGATGAGAGGGGACACCCAGGGCTTGGCGTCCATCGTAATACACCTCCTACACATTCCTTTCACAAATGCATTGTTATTGCGTCTTTTGCCATCCAAGTCGCGAGGTAGGTGGGCAAGCTACCATAGCTCCAATAAGTACAGTGCATGCACGTATGTAGCTCTTCGCCTTTGCTCGTTGATCACATGCGCGAGCGCGGGTGGCGGTAGCCGCGCATCTCGCTCGGCAGCGACGTGGCGACGAGGTCGTCGAGCGAGTGGATGCCGTACTTGTTCGGCGCGCCGGTGCGCCAGAGCTCCTGCGCGTTCAGCTGGCCGTCCGCGTTGAGGAACGTCACGCCCATGTGCTGCTGGTGCCACCGGATCATGAAGTCGATGCGCGGCGTGGGGAAGTTGCCGAGCATCTCCGCCATGTTCTTGAGGATGCAGAGCCCGTACGGGATGTCTTCCCAGAACAGGCGCGAGTTGACCGCCGGGTGGAACTGGCCCTTGGAGACCTCCGTGAGCGGCGTGGCGCAGCCGGCGTACCCGAGGTTCGTCATGAAGATCTGGCGCAGCGACGAGCGGTCCGCCACGTCCTCGCCGTACTGCTTGACCACGCGGTCGCCCATCGGCAAAATGTCCGAGAGGTCGAGCGCCGGGAAGCGCTGCAGCAGCGCGTACTTGATCTGCTGCAGCTCGTTGTCGAGCATCGAGAGCTGCTCGGCCGAGAACTCGTCAAAGTCCGCGTCTGCAAGCCACACTCACAACGGTACATTAGCGACCTGAACGCGCAGCAAACAGTGATTGACACATACGGATGGATAGACGCACACAAGGTCATGCCGCGGCGCTTCTCGAGCTCCTCGATCGTGTAGGTTTTCTTGCCGTCCCAGTCGCGGAAGATCGCGTAGTAGCGCGCCGGGTGGATGATCTGGTTGGACGGCGTGAGCGTGAGGTTGAGAAAGTTCGCCACCGTGTCGCACGGGATGTCGAAGAGCGACTCCATGAGCTTCGCCGCCGTCTGCTTCTTCTCCACCGGGTAGCACGCCACGTACAAGCACTTCTTGGGGCCGATGATGCGCGCCTTGTGGCCGTACTCGTACGCCTTGCAGATCCACGGGATGTTCTGCAGACCAAAGAGCTACAGAGGACGACGACACGCAATAACGCCAAGTCAGCATGCACACAGTATAACAACAACATGGACTATAAAGCTACTGCAAGCACTCACGATCTCCACGTCCGCGAGCTTGTCGCCCAGCGCCTTCTTGGCCGCCCAGTCAAAGCCGCCCTGAGCGAAGAGCGCGCCGAGCGCCACGCCTTTCTTCAAGTGCGGCGCGATGGACGCCAGGATGTCCGGGTGCGCGTTCGCTGGCGCCGCGACGATGACCACGTCGGACTGCGGGATGACATGCTTGGCGTGCTTGGACACGAGCGAGAGCGCGCCGACGATCGTGCCCTTGCTCTCCCAGCTGCTGCCCTGCGTCGTGACCTCGATGCGATCGCCCCACTTGTCCGGCTGGCGCGTCAGCACCTGCACCGTGACACCCTTGGACGCCAGGTACGCCGCCGCCACGTGCGCGCCGTTCCCGCCGCCGCAGATGGTGACCGTCCCGATGGCCACCGAGCCCTTCGCGGTGGGGAGCTGCTTCTCCAGCTGCGCGCGCGCCGTCGCGACCGAGAGCGTCATGGTGGATCGGAATGGCTTGGGAGCTGCTTGCTGAGTCTGTCTGTCTGCTGTCTGTCGAGTGTCGCCGAATGAGAGACTGAAACGAGTGACGCAGCACGAACGAAGCAGAAACAAAAAGGGGAGAGTGAGTGATTGCTTCGAAGTCGTACTTAGCGCGGCAGTGGGTGACTCACTGATTGGCTCAAGTTGAAGCGCGCAATATCGATGATGCCACCAGCATCACAGATCTTTGTAGTCGATGCTGGTGCACTTGGCTCAGATAATATGGCAATAGCTCCAACACAAAGCCACAGAGCTCCATCCATCTTCATACACTTGCTTTGTCTTTGTTTGATTCCCATTACCATCTCTCTACTACCTTCCTCTTGGCTACATGAGCAAGAGCTGCGCCTGCTGGTGGGTCTCGGCTGTGATGCGCAGCGCAAAGAGCTCCTGGAACTCGTCGGTCGAGAGCGCGCACGCGATGGCCTTGTCGATCTGCTCGAGCGCGCGCGGGTAGTCCTGCATCGCCATGTACACCTGCGCCAGGTGGCAGTACGCAAACTTGGAGCGCGGGCACCGCTTCACCGCGGTCTCGAACAGGTCCAGCGCCGCGTGGCCGTACTCGCTGCCCTTCGACACCATCAGGTTGCCCTGGTTGATGTACGCCATCGGGTATGTCGGGTCCAGCTCGATCGCCTTCTCAAACATGCCCTGCACCGTGTCAAAGTCCACGCCCGAGCCCGGCATCTGCAGCAGCTGCATGTACGTCTCGCCCAGGTAGTTGTACACTTCCGGCACGTCCGGCGTGATCACCGTCGCGGTCTTGAGGTACTCGACCGCCTGACCAAAGTTGCCCGTGCGCGCGTGCGTGACGCCCAGCTGGATGTACGCCATCGAGAAGTCCGGCGCGAGCTCAATGCACTTCTCCAGGTCCTTGAGCGCCAGCCCGATCGCCTCTTCCGCGTTGCTGCCGTCGGCCGCAATGTCGATCGAGTGCAGCTGGCCGCGGTGGAAGAACGCGGTCGAGCAGTCCGGCTTCTCCGCCAGCGCCTGCTCGAACCACGAGAGCGCCTGCTTCATGTCCTTCTGGTCAAAGCTCAGTCCGCCCATGCGGATCTTGGCGAAAATCGACTGCGGCTTGGCGGCCAGCGCCTGCTCAAAGCACGCTTTCGCCACCTCAAAGTCGCCGCGCAGGTGGTGGAACGTCCCGCTCTCGACCTGCGCCGTGTAGAACGCGGCGTCGCCCTGCTGCACAAGCGCGATCGCCGCGTCCAGGTCGCTCGATGCGTTCTCGTACTCCTTCTCCTTCTTGTACGCCAACGCGCGCTTCGTGAGCAGCTCGCCGCGCTGCTGTCGCACGTCCGCAGATTCGCCGAGCGCGTTCAGCTCCGATGTGTACTCGACACTCGTCTTGTCCGCCGCGATGTCGTTCTCATCGTCCGATGGGTGGAACGACGAGTAGTAGGACGTGATGAAGAACTGGTCCGGCAGGAAGCGCTTGGCGTCCTTCGCCTTGAGCTGCACCGCCTGCTCAATCTCCTGCGTCGTGATCTCCGTGTGGATGCGGCTGATCTCGAGCGCCAGCTGCTCGTCGATCTGCTCCTGCTTTTCCTCCGAGATCACCAACAGGCACACGTAGTCCACGAGCGCGCTGCCAAGCTGACCGAGCGCAGCCTTCGCCTTGGCGCGACGCAGGTACGACTTTGGGTGACGCTTGTCCAGAACCAGCGCGCTCGTGCAGTCGTTGATGACGCTCTCGTAGTCCTGCAGTCTCTCGTAGGCGGCGGCGCGGTTCGAGAACATCACCTTCAAGTTGCGCTGGTCGACCGGCACTGCAGCTTCGCACAGGCGGATCGCGTTCGTGTAGAGCTCCACGGCTTCTTTGAACGCGCCGGACTTGTACTTCTTCGTGGCCATCGTCGCTTCATCTTGGCCAATGTTCGCTGGTGCTGCTGCAGGTGTGGCGTCGGCACTCGCGCTCACTTTCTTCTGTGGGAGCGGCGTGGGCTCGGGCTCTTTCTTCGGCTTCTTCGGCGAGTCGTGGTGCGCCGCGACATCCTTCGGGACCGCCTGCTGGAACTGCTTCTGCTTGAGCTGCGCCTGCTGTGTGCTCAGCGCCTGCTGCTGCTGCTGCTGCTTCTTCTTCTGGTAGACGCCGTAGAGCAGGAACGCGCCGATAGTCGTGAGCGACGTGAGCACCGCCAGCTGCACGAGCGCGCGGTCGGTCGCCATCTTCACTCACTTTCGTATGCTGTGAGAACCTCACGTTTGTTGACTTGCTTGCTTGAATCGAAAGAGCTCTAGAGCATATCCCACGCATACTCTGAATAGTAGCCTTCCTCTCCCCTCATCTTGCAACACTCTTTCTCCGGATCTCTTTCGAGCGATCACTCGGTTGCAACTTGACGACACGAGGGGAGAAAATGTGCGCGTAATTACGCGAGAGTTTTTACGAATTGGCTGGCTAATGGGAAAGAGCTGCGCCAGTCAACTGCCGAATGAACAGCACCAGTGGTTTCTTTCTGACAGCAAATGGATGGGTGGGTGGCGCGAATGGCAATGAATGACCTTTGCGGCGCTTCGCTCGCTGCTCACAGAAACGAGCTCAAAATCCCATTCGAGCAGTGATCCATCGGTCGTGAGCTTTCTACCACCTCTCTCCAATCTCCAATCGCCACCCATCCCACCAAGAATGTCTGACGCCGCTGTGAACCCAAAAGCCTACCCGCTCGCGGACGCCAAGCTGACCGTGTCGATCCTCGACCTGGTGCAGCAGGCGACCAACTACAAGCAGATCAAGAAAGGCGCGAACGAAGCCACGAAGACGCTCAACCGCGGCATCTCGGAGTTCATCGTCATGGCCGCTGACACCGAGCCGCTCGAGATCCTGCTCCACTTGCCTTTGCTCTGCGAAGACAAGAATGTACCATACGTGTTCGTTCCGTCCAAGGTCGCTCTCGGCCGCGCGTGCGGCGTGTCGCGTCCGGTGATCGCCGCGTCGATCACCTCGAACGACGCCTCGCAGCTCGGTCCACAGATCCAGAGCATGCGTGAACAGATCGAGCAACTCCTAATTTAAATGCGTCCGTTCACTCGAACAGCGGCCGATTGATTAGCAGCCTCATGCAGCAACAAGAACCAGGTCGCGGCGATTGTGTAGTTAGATGCTAGCAGGACATGGGAGGGTGTACCACCCTCATCTTCTCATCTTCTCATCAACGCTCGATCAATTTACAACCCGCGCTTGGCAATTCCCTCAGTCACTGTCGTTTGTCTACTGTTTAACAATGCGATCGTGATGTTTTTGTTGGCAATGAATGGATGGTGCCAACTGACTGGGGATTCCGAGCACAGCTCGCATGATTGCGTTCGTCGATTTTATTGTATCATCAGGTCATCACGACGACGCGTCCATGAGCACGTACTCGCGCGTGCTCTCTCCGAACTTGAGCACGTCCTTCACGCGCAGCTCGATGTAGCGCGAGCCTTCGATCTGCTCGCCGTTGAGCACCGTGCCGTTCGTGCTGTTGAGGTCCATGATGTAAGGTCGCACCTCGTTCTCGAAGCTCAGTCCGTCCTTGCTCGGCTTCTGGAACAGTCGGTATTGCAGCACCGCGTGCTGCTTCGAGCACGACTGGTGCTCCGTGAGGATATCCGCCACGGTCTTATCGCGACCCACGAGGAACGCGCTCTTGCGGTGGACATGGAGCGTTGCTGTTAAGACACAAGACACACACACCCGTAGATATATTAGCTTACGCGCAATGCAAACACATCCTCATGCATGGTGCAAACGCAATACCTACAAATCAGCTCGTCGTCCTTGAACACGTACAACCGGTAGCGTTTCTGCGGGACACGCGCCTCGGGCGGCTCCGACCACTTCATGACCACGCCGTTCTGCACGTTGCCCGTCGTTTGGTCCTTCGCGAGCGCACCACTGAGTCCGAAGTTCGGCTTCTCCACGGGCTCAACAGGTTTGTCCGGGTCTTGCTCTTCCTCGTCCTCTTGCTTCCCCCATCTATCCATATTCATTCAGACACACACGCATGCGATCATCAAATAACCATCCCCAACCAGCAACATCACACTCAACACACCCAGGGTTCACTTACTGGACGAGGTGCGTAAAGTCTTTCGCTTTCTTCTCCTGGGTGGCTCCGCCGTGCGTAGGTGGAGGCGACACCGACCGCGAGCGTCGTCGCTGCCTGCCTCGCGCAAACGGCGCTTTCCGCTTCCCATCGCAGCTCTTGGAATCGTCGTCTCGCTGGCGCGGATTGGAGCGCGAGCGCGTGCGCTGCTGTTGCGTCTGTGAGGATCCCCAGCGGCTTCTGCTTCTGCCGCGAGGTGGAGACCGCTCTCTCGTGCCAGAGGAGCGTCGTGGAGGCGATGCGGACCTGGAGCGCGAGCGCGAGTGGCGCGGCATCCTTCTTGGCTCTCTATCTTGCTATTTGTCTGAGCAACTGTTGTTTTTGTGTTGGTTTGTCCAGCAAGCTCAGCAGTCCGGGTTTCAAAACTAACATGTGACAAAATCTGCACAGGTCAAATTCGTTCCTCTTCTTACATTTGTCAAGACTAAAATGTATCCGGGTTGTCATTCTCAACTCACGGGTCTGAACTGGACCTGGCATTTGCGCTATTTGACTGCACGCGACCATGAAGCAACATCAAGCAGCAGCTTCATCACCAAGAGCAATGGACAGCAGCACCGATGGCGCAGCGCATGCGCATGAGCACCAGTCCGATGCCCAACAGCAGGACCAATACAGACAGTCGCCACAGCCCGTGCCGCGTCTCCCACTGCCGCCTCTTCCACCGACGCTGGCAGATTTCTTCCTGCACGAGAACATTGCAGGCGCCGCGAGACACATGCGCCTGATGGGTAGGAGCCAGGCGCGCGTGGAGATCCCGCAGGCGTTCAAGTTCGTCGCCACGGCGCCATCCTATTTCCTGCTCTGCGTGCACGCGTGGGTGCAGGAAGGCACGCTGCCGAAGATGCTGGGCGTCGTGGAGAACGCGGTGCTGTGCATCCGCTCGATGCAGAACCCGCTCGTCTCGGCACACGACTCGGAGCTCGCCGGCTCGCTGCTGTTTGAGCTGCGCGACTGCCGCGCGTCGGTCATCGCGGGCTTCGCGATCGCGTACCGCGTGTCCGAGGGAGCGCTCGCGAGCTATTGCGATCTGGCGCTAGGTATCAAGGCGTACAATGCGATTCAGCTGATGCACGCGCTGCACATGACGCACCTGCTTCCCGTCGAGCGAGTGCTGCTCGCCGCGATTGAGCAGGACGACATGAGTGCCGGCGACCTGTTTGTGGGTCGCAACAAGGAGCACCAGCATATCTTTGTGAACATGCTGCTTCAGCACCGGGTCGCCGACAAACTGATCAAGAAGCGCATCACAGATTTCAAACTGGACCCGAATGCGTTCCCAGATTACATGCAGCGCAAGCAGCTCTCGGTGTTGCGGTATCTGATCTACTCGGAGCAGTACGAAGAAGCGGCGAAGTATGTGCACAAGTCGCCCGACCTGCAGGTGTACGCGTGCCGCATCCTGGTCGAGAAGCGCGGAATAGCGCACCCGGTGACGCAATATTTCGTTCGCACCTTTGGCTGCGGACACTCGTTCCCGTTCGTCGACATTGTCACGAGCGCAGGCTTCCAGCTGCCCAAGCAGGACGACTACGAGGAGCTTGACTCGTGCTTGTCGCTCGCAGAGTGCATTGGGACTGAGAACATCGTGTTTGTTGACACGATGGAGGGGCTCAAGAGCTGCTTGGCGCATCTCGAAAAGCAGGCGGTGATCGGCTTTGACTGCGAGTGGAAAGCGGCCCACGTCGCACCACCAGACATTGATGGTGGTAGTGCTGCTGCTGCTGGTGGTGGTGGTGGCGGCTCTGCTGTTCGCAATCCGTGCGCGACGCTGCAGCTCGCGTCGCTGCACAAGGCGTTTGTCATCGACATCATCGCGCTGGACGACATCAGTGCCGTGCTCTCGAGCATTTTCATGAACGACGAGATCCTGAAACTCGGCTTTGATACGAACGGCGACCTGAAGCTGCTGCGAACGATCTTGGGCAAGCCGCACGGTGGCCACGAGGTCGTGGTCTCGAACCTTCTGGACGTGCAGGTGGTCGTTCGAAAGCTGTACACACAGGGCGTCGCAGCGCCAGCCGATGGAAATGACCAAGCTGAAGTCGCAGACAACAGCACAGAGAGCTCTGTCCAGTCAACCGAGAGCTCCGACACTGCTGTTGCAGCAGCTTCAGAAGGAGATAAGCCAAAGGAGACACCAGCAGCCACCAACGGCGGTAAATCCAAGAGACACAATGGCCACAAGCGCGGCGGGGCAGCAGGCGTGACAGAGAGCGCAACGTCGCTCGCACTCACGGGCGTCGCGGAAGTGTTTCTCGGCAAGCCGCTCGACAAGCGCGCGCGCATGTCGAACTGGGAGCGCCGTCCACTGACGCGAGCCCAACTGCATTACGCTGCACTGGACGCGCAAGTGCTCGTGCAGATCTTGGGCAAGATCCAGCAGCAGGTGTCCGAGGAAGTCCTGGAGCCGATCCTCAAGCGGTGTACGCAAAAGAACGTCAAGTAAACCCCAGCAGTTGAAGACCAGTCATCCAAGCGATCCTGGCGAATAATTGGATAACAGTACTCTACCAACATGTAACCTGCCACGTGCGACTCGTCTTGTTGAGTTCTTGATGTTCTAACTGCGCTATCTGCTCATAAAGCCCGTGAGCGCGTCGGCGAACTGCACTTCCTCGCTGGAGTCGGAGCAAAAGAGATGCTGCTGCAGAGCGGCGGGCAGCGCCGTGATCTTGATGAAGAAGTCGTTGAGCTGCTTCTGGAGCTCCTCTTTCTCCTACATATTCATTCCCTCACACACACAATTGCAGTTAGATTGGAAACTGTAACAGTGGAGAATACAAAGCGTCCAAGTGCGCACCTCGCTGGTCTTGCGCAGCTGGAAAGCGAGCTCCTTGAGCTCGTTCTCCACGCGAAACGTCTTCTCGCCCAGCTCGTGCCGCAGCTCGTCGATCTCGGTCTTCAGCGCGCTCTCTCGCTCCTCGGCGCTCTTGATCGTGACCGCGAGCGTGTCGACCAGCTCGGCGCGACTCGCCATCTCGTGGCGCACCGAGAGCTCCAGCTCGTCCACTTTGCGCTCTAAAGTCGACCGCTGAGTGAGAAAACCTTCCTGAGCCTGCTCCAGAGCCGCTTTGTGACTCTCGAGCTCCGCGTTTCTCGTCTGCGCTTGGCTGAGCTCGTCGCGCACTCTTTTCGTCTCGTTCTCGTCGATTTTCACACGTGAGCTCCGCGCCTGGTGCATTTTCTGCATCGTCTCGATCTCGCGCGCCATGCAGGCTCGCAGCTGGGTCTCTTCCTGCTTGAAGTGCGCGATGAGCGCCTCTTTCTTGCCTTCGAACTCGTCTTCGAGCTGCTCGCGGAGATCTTTCAAGTGGATCTCGGTCATCTGGCGCGTCACGATCGCCTCGAGCTTCTGGAACACCTGGATCGCTTCGTTGCGGTAGAAATCGTGCAAGACCGTGACTTTCTCCGGACCGCTCGCGTGCTGCTTGTACTGCTCGTCAAAGCGAAGGATCGCGTTTAGTACTGCGGCAAACGACGTGGAGCCGCCACCATCGCCACTAGAACGCGACTCGTCCAGCTCGCGCGAGAGCTGGATCCACGTCGCCGCCCGCACGTCCTGGCAGTGCTTATGGGAGTTCTCATGGAGCACCTGCAGCTCCTGCTCGTACTTTGCGCGGATCGACGCCTTCAGCTTGTTGCGCACGCTGCGCTTGCGCGAAGACTTGAAGATCTTGGTTCCCGAGTGGTACACGTCCATCGCGAGCCGTAGGATCTCGTCGTGCAGCTTGTTGAACGCGTCCAGCTCCATCGGCGGGCTCTCGCGCGCAGACGAGTGGATGCAATCCACGTACGTGGCGAGGGCGTCATCCGCGACCGCTGTGCACCTGCTCTCGACCAGCTCGTCCCACGCGCTGCCGACGTCCGGCTCCTCGCCATTCTGGACGTCGCGCGTGAAGTCCTGCAGCAAGAGCAGCAGGATCTCGCCTGTGAGCTCCACGCTGAAGAGCTTCTTCACTGGCGCGTGTGGCAAGAAGAATTCGAGCAGCTGCATGTCTGCGATAGCGTCTGGGTATGCGATACCAAGGCGTTTGAACTGGACGATGCCCTCTAGAGCGAGTGCCTCCCCATCGCCGTCACCAACACTGCCTCGTCCACGCTGAGCAATACCTCGAGGCGGACGTTCCTTGAGCGATCGGCTGGAAGAGAAGTCGACTGTGAGCAGATTTGGGACCAGCTCGTGCACTTCCGTCGTCGCGTGCTCTCTCAGCAGCGTCCGGAAAAGCGCTGTGAAGGGCGTCGGCAGCTCCGGGACAAGAGTTGGCGTGCTGCTGCTCTCACTGCCAAACCAGCCGCCAGAGTTATCCCCGTCATCGCCAAAGCAGTTCACGACCAGCGACGACAGCGCGCAGAACGCCCCAACCAGCTCCCACCCAGGCGATCCCTGAGTCGCATTCACATCCAGCACCAACACGCGGTAGTCCTCCTCCATGTACGACACGCACGCCAGTAGTGTGAGTGCGCTGCTGTTGCTGCTTGAAGCGAGTGAACCGGACTGTCGTTGCTGGAGCAAGTGAGCGAGCAGTTCCACGCGTTGGTGCTGATTTGACGGCGCTCCCAGGAATGTAATGACAGCCAGACGCTCGTCAGAGATCTCCTTCTCAAGCAGCGCAACGCCCGCGGGGGTGAGCGCGCCGCTGAGCGCGTCGACGAGCGCGACGTCGCGCCAAGTCACTTCCATTTCTGCCTTCTCGCTGCAATTGAGGCTTTTGCGTGCAAGGTGTCAACACTGCAATCGAGGAAAGTCGGGCTCAGATTGATGGACTCAGAGTCAGACAGCTGATCCAGAAACCTTACTGGATAAAGTCACTGCGTCACTGATGACGATGCTTGCGGATCAGACGGTTTCATTGGAATGAGTTATTCATCGGAGTCTGCGCTCGCAGTCCATAGATCGAGTGCTCCTGCATCTGCCCAATAGCGGACGAGAGCAAGCTCGCGACGGACGCAGAGTGAGACGCCAACGAGGAGGAAGCAGAAGCAGAAGCAGAAGCAGCTGACGCGGAGGAGATCGACACGCCCAGTTCGCGTGCGTCGCCGTTCTCCAGACGCAGCATGAGCTCCTTCGTGTTGAACTCGAACGCCATCGGTTCCCACTTCTGTACGTCCACCGGCGCGGATTCCGACACCACGCGCTGAAAACACAAACGTGCACAAGTAGCAAAAGCCTCAGGTGGTGGTCGTAGAAGCTACAGTGGGTAGCTAATGCAAACAGTACCTTGGAGAACGATCGCAGCAAACTCGTGACGGAGCCGGCGTTGAACACGGGTCCTGCTGCGCGGTTGATGCTCTCCATGCGCTTCTCCAGCTCGCGAGTGCTGTCTTGCACTTTACTCACAAAGCGCTGCAATATGAAACAGCACACAAAACAATCACACATGCCATGCGTCAGCCAACTGCCATGACTCCTAAACGGCAACAGCAGCAGCACTACAACACAACACGCGCCTCCATGATATTGATCCGGATGAAGATGTCCTCCAGCTCGTGGCAGTTCTCGATCAGCGCGTCCATGAGCTGCTCCTGCGCCTGCTCGGCGTCCATGCGCACCGAGTCGGTCACAGCACACGCCTCGTCGATCTTGAAGAGTGCGAGTCCGATGCGCTCGTCCACGGGCTGCGTGCCGTTCGTCGCCTCGTCCAGCAGCTCCTCGTAGTCGCCACAGAGCTTGCGGAACGCGCGCTGCAGCGCGACTGTCTCTTCATCGCTCGTATCAGCGTCATCGCCAGCTTTGCTCTTGAGCTCCATTGCCATCACCTTCTAGTTCAAAAATGTGGCTTCGTTCAGACACTGCTGGGTGTTGTGTTTTTGCACTTGCAAGAACTATTGTGTGCGTAATTACGTGTTTTATGAACTCTCTTTTTACAACGACGACTATGAAAAGAAATGTGAAGGGGGACTCTATTAAAGCGGTTGATACAACCACTGCCTTGCAAGATAGCCAGCCAACCAAAATGCGAGACGCCTGCTGCTGCAAGTGTTCTGCTGCTGCTGCTGCTTTGAGACTGAGGACGCGCCAGACAGCTCAGCTCGACAGATCCCCATAGACACACAGACAGATAGCTACAGAGAGAGACACACACACACACACGATGAGCGCCACACCCCTCGACATCGCGCCGGAGCAGAAGAAGGCGTGGGAGGCTTCGTCCGACTTCGCCAACTACTTCTGCACCTACGCGTACATCTACCACCAGAAGCAGATGCTGACCGACGACCTGCGCATGCAGAGCTACCGCGACGCGATCTTCGAGAACCCCAACCATTTCAAGGACAAGGTGGTGCTCGACGTCGGCACGGGCAGCGGTATCCTCGCGATCTGGGCCGCGCAAGCCGGTGCGCGCAAGGTGTACGCTGTTGAGGTGCGTCTTTTCTAGTGTTGTTGTAGTTGCTGCGTGCGTGGGAGCTCTTCGCATGCGTTGTACGAACTGATCGTGAACTTCGTGTGTGTTTAATGTTGGATAGGCGACCGATATTGCGCTGCAAGCGCGCAAAGTGGTGAAGGCGAACCACCAGGACCACATCGTGACGGTGATCCAGTCCAAGATCGAGGACGTGGAGCTCCCGGAGAAGGTGGACGTGATCATCTCCGAGTGGATGGGCTACTTTTTGCTGCGCGAGTCGATGCTCGACTCGGTGCTGGTCGCGCGCGACCGGTGGCTCAAGGCGGACGGCGCGATGTTCCCGTCGCACGCGTCCATGTCGATCGCGCCGATGTGCAACGAAGACGACAGCAACAAGCGCTTCAGCGAGTTCTCGAGCGCCATGGACGGCTGGCGCAGCTTCGTGGAGCGCACGAAGAACACGTGGGGCGTCGACATGGGCGTGCTCGGCAGCGCGTTCAAGAAGGAGCAGGAGCAGTACTCGCTGCGCACGTCCGCGTGGGCCGAGCTGAGCCCTGGCGACCTGATCGGCGACGAGGTCGAGATTGGTTCGTGGGACCTCAAGACGTGTACTCTGGAAGACATCAAGGGCGTGAGCACCTCGTTTTCGTTCACGGTCTCGACCATGTCTCGCTTCGGCGGCATCGCCGGCTGGTTCGACACGGACTTCCGCGGCTGTGTGGAGAACCCTGCGATGAAGGAGGTGACGCTCACGACGTCGCCGTTCGTGCAGCCGACCCACTGGGGACAGCAGGTCTTCCCGCTCTACCCTCCCATCCAGGTGTGCGAGGGCGACCTGGTGGAAGGCACGATCACGGTCGCGCGCCGCTCGGACAACCAGCGCCTCATGAACGTCAAGGTCGTGTACGAGGTGAAGAACCAGCTGGACGACGAGTCGGGCTTCGCGCCGTTCGCGCCAGTCACAGCCGTGTTCCAGATCGAATAAGCAAGCGCACGGCATGCGTGTTTGGATCCATTTTCCACCTCTTTTTTTCGTAGGCTGCAACCTTCAGTTTTCTATTATAGCGCACGCCGACTAACTAAACGACTCTACAGTTCTATTTTAGCACGACATCTCATTCTAAAATAGGAGTCTTTTGGTCCCAAATCATGTGGCTTTCACTCCTCAATCAAACCAAGTCTGTTTATCTGTGCCACACCACTTCGGCTCAACTTAGTGCGCATCTGACTAACAGTGAACGCCATTTCTGCAGCTGATGCCATTTTCAATCTTCAAAGACTCAACGCATCTCCTAAGCGAGAGTTCACTTGCGAACAAGCAGCGACAAGAGAAGAAGAAGTCAGCGGCCATGACGACCAAGATGGAGCGGGAGCTGCACGTCAGCTTCTTCCTCAAGAATCTGCGCTCGCTACCGGCGCCGTACGCTTCGCAGGACGTGCATCGCGTCGTGCTGGTGTGTGCATCGCAGTCCCTGGCGTTTGTCGCGCACTCTTTTCTTTCTCGCTGGTGCTGATGCTTACTTTGTATCGGATGGCTGTGGCGTGATAGGCGTACTTTTGCGTGCATGGACTCGCGGTGCTCGGTGAGCTCGAGCTACTCGACAAGCACCAGATCATCGAGTGGATCTACTCGCTGCAGGTGCACCCCGACAAGAACGACCGCAGTGAGTGGCTTCTGCATGCTCCCACCGCTGCTGCGTCTGCTGTGTTGTTGCTCACAGATGATGATATGTGGCGCATGCGCTTGTGTAGCTGTGAATGCGAGTGACTGCGGCTTCCGCGGCGGTCCCTTCCGCGGAAACGTGTTCGCCTGCAGCCCGGTACGTCTTGCATCTCACGCGATTGTCCTATTTGTGCAATGCTGACAACGCAACTGTGCGTATATGCTTCTCTTTCTCTCTGCAGTCAGACTATGTGAGCGAGGTGTACGACACGGGCAACATCGCGTCCACGTACGCCGCGCTGTGCATCCTGCGCACGCTGGGCGACGACCTCAGCCGCGTGAACAAACCCGCCGTGATCGGTGCGCTGCAGCATCTGCAGAACAAGCAAACCGGGAGGTACGAGTGCATCGAAGTGGCGCCTTAATGGCCGTACAAGAGGGCAAATGCAAACTGACTCGTTAACACTCTGCCTGCTTTCCATTCCCGTAGCTTCTCGTCGCTGCCGTACGGCTCTGAGGAAGACATGCGCTTCGTGTACTGCGCGAGCGCGATCTCGTACATTCTGGACGACTGGTCGGGCTTCGACGGCGCAGCGATGGTGCGCTACGTGAACTCCTGTCTGGTACGTCGTGCGCTATCAATGATCAGAGCAGCTGTGGTGTCATGACGAAGGGATCAGCCCAATCTGACCTGGTGTGTTTACTCGTGACAGACGTACGATGGAGCTATTGGCATCGCACCCGACACCGAGAGCCACGCTGGAGCGGTCTTCTGCGCAGTCGCCGCGCTCGTTCTCTCTGGACAACTCATGCAGCTGAGCGTGGACCAGTCGGAGCTCGTGCGCTGGCTCGTGTTCCGGCAGCAGGACGGCTTCCAGGGACGCTGCAACAAGGACCCGGACACGTGCTACGCGTTCTGGAACGGCGCGACGCTGGACTTGCTGGGCAAACACTCGTTCGTGGGCATCCCGAGCTGCCAGGCGTTCGTGTACTCGTGCCAGTTCCCGTTCGGCGGCATCGCCAAGTTCCCCGACACGATGCCGGACGTCATGCACTCGTACTACAGCCTCGCGTGGCTCAGCATCGCGTCGAACCAGCGGAAAGCGCACAGCAAATCAGCGCATGAAGACGACGAAGAGCTCCCGGATCTGGTCCCGCTGGACACGAAGCTCCAAGTGCCGTTCTTCCCAAAACCTTCGTCGTCCAAGAAATAGAAGACCGACCGCTGAGTGGTGTGAATTGTAAATGTGCGACAGGTAACATCGCAGAGTCTAATGGTTTGGTTAGTGGCTCATTGCTTTTCTTCACTCTCTTAAGTCAGGATCTCCACGCCGTCTTCTGTGATGAGCACGGTGTGCTCCGCCTGCGCCGATCGCTTGCCGTCCACTGTCGATACCGTCCACCCGTCGTCCCAGTGCTCAATCTGGTGGCATGGATTGAATCAAGTAAACATGAGACCATCGCAATGATAAATACCATCCAAATGACACAGATCGCGCACCTGTCCGCTGCCTTCGCACACTGCCGGCTCGACTGTGAACGCCATCCCGGGGAGCATGTAGCCCGGCTCGCCGTTGGCGTGGTGCAGGATGAACGGCAGGCAGTGGAACTCCTGTCCGATGCCGTGACCCGTGTAGTCGCGGTTCACCTGGAAGCCCTCGCGCTCGACCAACTCCTGGATGAACGCGCCGATGGACGAGAAGCGGCTGCGCGGCTTGCAGCACGTCTCGATGGCGTCCGAGAGTGCGTCGTTCGTCACCTGCACCAGGCGTTTGCCCACGTCGTCCACGCTCTCGCCCACGAGGAACGTCTGCGACGTGTCGCCGTGGAAGCCGTCGACAAACACCGAGATGTCGATGTTCACGATGTCGCCGTCCTCCAGCGGACGGCTAGTGACACACACACACACACAACAGAGAGATATGTCTCGTCAGTCTACATGACGCTACTGCCGTGCGCATGCTGCATTCGTCCCATTCTCACCTGTCAGGGATGCCGTGGACGACGATCTCGTTCACGGACGAGCAGAGCGACTTGGGGAAGCCGCCGTAGTTGAGTGGTGATGGGTACGCGTTGCGGCGCAGGATCTCTTCGTGCACGATGCGGTCGATCTCGTCAGTCGTCGCGCCGACCTGCACGAGCGGCTCGGAGAACGCGAGGATGTCGCGCGCCACAGCGCACGCCGTGCGCAGCTTCTGCTGCTGCGCTCGGTCCAGGATCGGGATGAACGGCTTGAGGTGCGACATGCCACCATTGGCGGCGTACGGCGGGCGTGCGATGTGCGCAGGCACCTCTCGGCGCGGAGACACCTTGCCAGCGCGGACTCGCGCGCGTCTCGCAGCAGCACTGCTGGAGAATCTGCGCATTTTGCTGGTTGCAGGTTCTGTCAGTTCGATCTGTTTGAGAATGCTCTGTCAGAACCGTTTGGAGTCAAGGGCTCCTCTTAATCCCGTATTTTCATTTTTGTATGGTTCAGAACTCACACACACTCCATCTTGGAATTTGTAAGCGAAGTTGTGTTTTTATTGAAACCCAACATCACGATGCTAATGTGTAGCTAAATCGGAGATTGTTGATATAGGTGCTTTTTCCGATGATACTTCTCATGTAGGCGAAGTGACTGAGAGCTAGCGGCAACAAGTCGCATTTCGAGAGTTGTCGTTGCACAGACTAAGCACCAAAAACGGATCGTTGACGCTCGCTCTCCTTCGTTCACTGCACAGTGATGCTGCAGACAACAAGTGCTTCTTCTGCCAAGCGATCGTGCTTAATTATATCAGAGTCGTGCTTTTTCGTCTTCTATACATGGTAGGCGTTGGGGGCGTGCTGCTTTCACTTGGCAACTCGTCGAGCGTGGCGGGAAAAGAGGCGAGCGAGGAACGGCGCCGCTGTGATCGTCAGCGCGCCGCGCGCAGGACCTGTGGACACAATCCACGCACCATTCGCACATGACCACGTGAGCGCGTAAGCAGCTAGCACCAATAACAGCAACAGTCAAGTCCCATCTGCGAAATCTTCATTCGCGCTTGCTTACCTGTGGCGATCGTGGACACGTACGCCAGCGCGAGCGTGCCAGCTTCCGGGTCCATCTCGGAGAGGTCGACGAAGGGCACGCGGTTCAGCGCATCCCGCAGATCGACGCCGTTGCGGATCGCCGCGTAGGCTCCTGAGAAGGTCGTCGCGAACACGGCCGAGTGGAAGAGCAGCGCCGTGCGGCCGTAGGTCTTGAGCACGTGCGCCACTTTCGCCTTCATCTTTGGAAATGGATCATTTGTGTGCTGAGCTGAACTGTCGTGCAAATTTGACGCGTCGATAGTAAGAGCGAACACGAAATCTGCGACGTTTCGCAGTCGAAAGAGCGTCATCCACAGCTCAGTGACGACGACATGTCAGCAACCATTGCTCGCGCGTCGCAGTCTGCTGAAGCACAATATGCGAGCCAACAAAAGACACAAATCATCATGCGAGTTTCATTCATCACCAGTGCTGGCGCGAGCTGCCGCAATTGATGTTCCTGCTGCTGCTGCTATGGTGGAGACTGCCACTGGTGTTGTGCCGCACCTGCAGCACTGCGCTCGAAGGCGACGAGGGGCTTTGGCGCGCGCGCTCGCGGGGAGCAACGCGGACGGGCGGTCGGTCTTTGCAGACACAGTCGCCCCCTTTCGCGGGTTGCGCTCTCGCTCTCGCTCCTGCAGCTCTCTCTGCACGCACTCAAGCTCCTGTTCGATCTGCGACTTGCGCGTCTCCAAGTCTCGCAGCGACACGACTGTGCAGATGCAGCGCGTGTCAATCAAGCACAAGTAATGAAAGCCCATAGAATCCGAATGGCCACAAAGCGTGAGACGCACATGTTGTCGCAACAGACCCCGTCGTCGCGGAAGCCTTTGTCCGCACGCTAGATGACGCACGCGACACCGTCGTGTAGACGCTGACGGTGCTTTTGGGAGAGCGTGACGATGATGCGACTGAAGCTGTCTGTCCACGAACAGTGATCGTGCACCTTGAGTCGAGTCGCTCTGGACATCATCTACGCGGGAAGCGGCGGGCTCTTACCTCATCAGTGTCACTGCTGCGCTCGGCGCGCTCGCTACTGCTCTGCGAGTCTGAACCAAGTATCCGATTCAAGACAATGAGCACTTACATACGGGTCCCTCCCGTCCGCTGGACTCAGCCGCAAACCCAAGCAATCACTAGAACATGCAGCAACAAATGGACCCGCACAAGTGCTCCTCGCAGCGCTCGGTATGCTTCGAATGCTCTGTGTGTCTTCATCCGCGGACCTGTGATGTCGCCCGCTCACAACAAACATTATCACAGTCAGTCTGGCGATACGAACTCCGCAACGCGCAAGTAAAGAGCAAAGGGACGAACCTCGGGTGAACCTTTGGCTCCGACTGCATCGCGCCGCTGTTTCCTTATCTATCGCTCCCAGCTGTGAGTCGTGCCGTGATGTGTGTGTGTGCGTGTGTGATGCAAAGGCTTGATTGTGTGAGCTCTTCTTCCTCTTCGTGCTAGTCTGTCGCTCTGACGCGTCGTCCGCGCGAACGAACTGGTGCGACTCTTCATGAATTGTCCTTCCAAAAAGGAGGCGCGATTCATTGCGGAAATCGCCAAAAGTCAAGCAAAACAGGCAGACAGACACAGCAACGAAGAGCAGGGACGCAAGCGTAGCATGGCAACGTGGAGCAGTCATGGCGAGAAGAAGGCGCAGCGGATGGTGCGTATCAATAGAGTAGCAGTATGGAGAAAGAAACCTGTGCCTCACTCTCTCTCGTGCCGCTGTATACAGAAACCCAGCGAGATCCTGCACGCGTTCTCAGTCGCAAAGGCGAACGCGGCGCGCCACGTGACAGGCAGCAAGATCATCAAGTTCGTGAACGCTGACGACCACACGAGTCGCGTCTCGAGCACCGTGCCCGTGCACAAGCCGATCTTCGAGCCCTCACCCGCGGAAGTCTGGATCGACGAGTACACGCCTTTCCACGCGCTGGTCGTCAAGCTGAGCTTCCGCAACTGCGACACCGTGGCGAGACGCATGAAGATCGAGTCGCCACAGTCGCCGTTCTTCAAGATCGCGCCGTGGATGCCGCCGAGCAGCAAGACTGGTGCCAGTGAGATTTCCAGCAAGATCGACGGCAAGATCGCCGCGGGAATGGACATTGCGTCCCAGCTGGAGTTTTCCCCGCATGAGATCAAAGAGTACGCAGTGGATCTCGTGTGCTGTACGGAACGCGAGCGCTTTCTGCTTCCAGTGCGCGTTCGCGGACGGTACGCGGGGCTCGGCATCCCCGACGAGATCCGCTTTGGTTTCTGTCCTGTCAAGATGCCGACATCCAAGGTGTTCACGGTGCGCAATGTCGGCACCCGCGGCGCCAAGTTTGCGTTCAAGACGCGCGACAATTTCCGCATTTCGCCTCAAAACGCAGCGTTAGAGCAGGGTGGCGGTGTCCAGCTTGAGCTCTCGATGACCCCTCCATCACTATCTGAAAAAGAAGGCGAGCTGACGATAACAGACGATGCGGGTCAAACCGCGGTCGTACACTTGGAGGGCGAGCCGGCGAATGTCGAAGTGTACCTGATCCAGCCGCTGGTCGAGCCGAATCCGACGTACATCTCGCTTTCGTCACGGAAAACCATCAAAATATGCAATGAGAGTGTGTTCACGCTCGAGTTTTGCTGGAAGTCGTGATTTCGCACAGGAGGAAGTCGAGCGCGACCAGATTCTGGAAGAGTTGGCGAAAATGGAGAGCGCAGAGCTGGAGCAGCTCCAGTTAGAGACTGGCGATGAAGACGAAGTCAATCCACCAATGCGATCGTCGCAGTCGCCCTTTGACGTACACAAAGCGATCGAGAACAAGTACAAGCTGCTGCGCAAAGCCACGATGGAGGACAACATGCAGTTTGTAGATGACTGCTTTGCAGTGGCGCCACTGACAGGACGCGTGTGGCTCCATTCGGAAGTCGATGTGGCGATCTGCTTCTCGCCCATGACGACGCTGCTGCATTCGTGCTGCGCGTACCTGGAGATCACCGGCCAAGAGGCGAGGCTGCCCTTGCAGATACGAGGACAGGGTATTGATCCGCGAGCCAAGGTCGTCTACAACGAACTGCTGGATGTCGGGGATGTGTTCATCAGTGACGAGCGAACGCGAGACTTCACGATACAAAACAAGGGCGAGATTCCCGCGACGTTCGAGCTGCTGCCGATATCCATGCCGCCGGATATGACGATCTCTGTGAGTCCAAACACTGGCACGCTCGCTGTGAATACCATGTGCAAGGTCGAGGTCACGTTCTGCTCGAGCGAGCTCGGAGAAGTGTTTACCCCGATCCGCTTTCGCCTTCACGGCTCCGAAGATCAGCTGACAGCCCGGTTCAAGGCAAATGTGATCCCTCCTGTGTTCCATTTCGACGTGGACGCCATCGATTTCGGCGCCGTCCCGTACTCGTTCCCTCAAACGAAAACCGTGAAACTCATCAGCGCGTCGAAGATCGCGATGAAGTACACGCTCCGGATCCCAGAGGAGGCGAATTACAAGAAGAAAGAGTTCGAGATCATTCCAGCAAGCGGGAAGCTCGATGCACTCGGAGAGCAAGAAGTGCGCATCATTTTCACGTCGCTAAACGTCAAAGTGTACGAGTATCGTCTGGTGATGAGTGTCACTGGCGTTGGCTCCGACTTGCTCAGTATCCCGATCAAGGCGCACTGTCACGTCCCAGAGATCGTCATCCAGCAGCCAGAACTGGACTTTGGCACGTGCTCTCTCCGGTATCCACACAAGCAAACGCTAGTGCTAGAGAACAAGTCGGCTCACTTGTTCGGTCGCTTTGAGATCGGGGAGCAGGACGACCACTCCAAGGCGATCGCGACGTACAACGCGAGCGAGTTCTCCGGAATCATTGGTCCAGATGAAAAGGTCGCCGTAGATATTTACCTGTCGTGTGAAAAGCTGGGCAGCATCCGTCTACCGATGGTGATCACAATTCCTGGGAGTGATGAGCTGCCGCTCTCGGCGACCTTGATGACGATCGCAGCGGGTCCGAAAGTCGAAATTGACCAATTGGAGATCCACTGGGGGAACTGCAGCTGTCTCGTGGACCACGAGCGTGTCTTGGAGATGACCAACACGTCGCTGATCCCAGCTCCATACAAGACTTTTATTCGCAACGCTCGGTCCAAGTTCCAGATTGACAAGAAAGAAGGCATTTTGGCACCAGGGGAGAATGTTCAATTCACCTTGACTGCGGGTTTGGACGACACGATTTTGTTCAAAGACCAGTTCCACATTTTGATCACGGAGGGAGAAAACCTGGTCGTCCCGCTTGCGATGAAAGGCATCGGCACGACGATGTGGTCCCCAAGTGAGCTTCGACTGATCGATTTCAGCCACCAGATGACCAATGTCGAATGTGAATGGAGCTGCACATCGGAAAACAAAGGCAAGCGTGCTCAAGTGCTGACGTGGATCAACAGGACTGCAGTAGCGAAGCTGAGATTGCTTGACGCAGACAGCTCAACGACGCCGAAGAGAAGCGGTCCAGGTCAGAAGAGTGTTGCCAACGCAAAGTCGTCAAAGTCTGGGAACAGCAGCAGCAACTCTCGAGATGGCGGACCTGGCGCTGGTGACGAAGTTATTCCAGTGTTTTCTGTGTTTCCAGCAAGCATCGAGCTGAAACCAAGGACGGCGTGCGTGTTTGTGTTCAAAGGGTTGTCAGCGGTAGCGGGGCATATCCAAGAGGAGCTGGTCTGCGAAACACGTGTTGGGAAAGAGAAGAACAACAAGGTGGCGCTCGTGACTGATATCTGCGGGAACTTCATCGACCCGAGGCTTACGCCGTCCGCTTCACTACTCGCTTTCGAGTATGTGCACCACCCAGGGATCGAGATCTCGCGCCAGTCCAAACCGCTAAGCCTCACTAACGTCTGTGAGCTCCCGCTTTCGTTCACCCTGCGCACTCAGACGCCGTTCTCGCTGGACTGCTGGGAGGCAATTTTGCAACCTGGCGAGCAAGTGGATTTCAGCGTCGAGTTCTATCCGGGATTTAAAGACGATCACCTGTGTCGAGTCATCAACGGGAAGATTGTGATCACGTACACCGGTCATCCTCAGAAAGACAGCGTGGACTTGCTGGGTGACATCAGCTTTCCCAATCTGTCGTTCGAGAGCTCCAAGATCGGCTTTGGCTGCACGCTCAACGATACGCAAAAGGCGATTTCCATCACTGTGACGAACGTCTCAAAAGTCGACACGGCGTTCCGTTGGCTGTTTATCGAAGACGAGAAAGAGGCTCGCGCGCTGGCGACCGCGAAGAAGGCGTACATTCCGATCAACCAGGTTTTCGACATTTCGCCTATTCGTGGGCATCTGAAACCCAGCGAGAGCGGGAGGATCGAATTCATTTTCTACGGTCATGCGAACCGGAAGTTCAGGAGTATCGTTGCATGTGAGGTCGAGGGTGGTCCCGAGTACGAGCTCGCGCTATCGGGAGAAGCATCTTCGCTGGTCTACAAGCTCGTTCGCTTGCGACCAGGTATCCCGGAACAGTTTAAGGAGACCATTGTGCTTGAAGTGGCACATTTCCAGCCCGTCGAGTTTAAGCTGTTTGGTGTCGGCGTCTTTGCGTCAGTGAGCATCAACTTGCCGCGTGAAACCACCCGTCGAGCACTATTCAGGGCGAGAATCCGAAGTGGAGAGACTTGAAAAAGACGGCGCGCCGGAATCTGGGGCTCTCAACTTTGAACGCTGCGGCAGTCGCCGCTGCCACCACCACCAACAACAGCACGAGTTTATCCTCTTTTGACTCCAGGTCGACAATATCGACTCAGCCTCGCATTGCTGACAGATCAAGCTCGACTGCATCCATGCCTCCGTCGCCCTTCGGTAAGGCTGCTCAGCGCTCTAATGGATCGCACACTCCATCGCGAGCTCACGTCCACAACAACAGCAGCAACAATGTCGGTCCTCAAATTGACGACTTAGATGTCGAAATCGAAGCCTGTCGACTGTTCTTCGCAGAATACTTGCTCTTCCAGGGATCCAAGAAGTCCGAGACTAGAGCACTTCAGAAGGCTGAGCTTGCTCAGTCTCAGCAACCTGACGCGCAAGAGCTTCGAACAGCGGACGCGTTGCTGGCAACAAAAGTCGAGCGGCCAGAGAGTAGCAGTAGTGCAAGTGCTGCTGCTGGCGGCAAATCGACAAAGAAGCGTGCTCCAGAGAGCTTCCCGTTCGTGTTATCACAATTTGTGCTGGACTTTGGGAACGTGGTGCTAGGGACGCACAAGATCAATAAATTCTCGATCGCAAACATTGGTCACGTGCCCGCATCTTTCCAGCTGGACAAGAACTTTGCACTCTCGCGCGGCTTCCAGATCGAACCGGAGCGTGTGGTGCGACTGCCTGAGAAGCAGGTGGTGGAGTTCACAGTGACTTTCCAGGCGCGCAAGAACATTACGCTCGGGATCCACCAGGCGCAGCTACCGATCGTGGTGAAAAACGGACCCCCGCGCATCCTCACGATTCGCGCTCTCGTCACAGTTCCGGACATCTCAATCTCGATGGAGACGCTCGACTTTGGGAAACGGCAGTGAGATTCAGAATACATCCGCAGTTCCAGCAGAGTGGGCTGTGAAAAAGCCCATGGAGTCAGCGAAAGACCTGGGCAATTTCCGTATCACCCCGCAGACTGGCGTGCTCGCTCCGGGGAACAAAGCGAACATCCAAGTCGAGTTTATCCCCGACGACAACCGCCACTTTGCGATCAAGCTGCCGATCAAAGTGACATCAAATCCGAAAACACGATCTATCACCTGCAGAGGCGAAGGCTCCGAGCTGCGACTGAGTTTCCAGCCGCCAGTGGTCGAGCTCGGTCCGATGCTTCCCTGCTCTGATGTTGCGAGCACGTCATCGAGATGCGCGACGACTCGGATTACGCGATCGAAGTCTTCTCGCTTGACTTTGATCCGGCATTCAAGGAAGACGAGGAATTGCCTCGACACTTGGCGGTCTTCAGCTCGGACGGATCGGTGAATCTGCCCCTTCGACCGCCCAATCAGCCTCTCAGCGAGTACCTCATGGAGAACGGACTGATTTCGGCTGACTCCATAGAGACGAGCGAGCCTTCAAGCGCAGAGCTTATCGCCGGTATCGAAGGGCTACTTCCTGGTAGCAGTGGCGAACATGGCGGTGGTTTAGTCGAAGCAACAGCAGAAGGCTTGAGCTTATCTTCGGTATCGTGGTTCCTCTTGTTCCAGCGTCACCAGCGATGGCACCAGTCGTGAAATCGCGCAAAGGTATGGATTGCATCATTCTCGGCCGCCTCGCTGCGGAAAGTCGACACAAGCACACTTGTTGGCGGAGAAGGAGAACTTGCGTGTATGGAGCGTTGACGACGCGATCAGAGATGTGTGCGTGAACGAGACTGGCTCGCTTGGAAATGCGGCTCGTCTAGCGCTTCGATTGGTGCCGCCGTCAGAGCAAGAAGAGATCGAAACCGAAAGTGCATTGGGCTCTGGTGGTCAAGATGGCGCTGGAGATCCCGCTTCTGAGGATGCAGCTGAGTTGCCAGAGTCGGACGAGCTTCTCAGCGATTCTGGTGGCATGACTCTCGCAAAGTCGCCTTCTTCAGGTTCGTTAGCATCTCTATTGGATCAGATCCTGTTTTGGCGCGTTTCGCAACCAGACTTGCAGAGCGGAGGTGTATTGGACGGGTTCGAGAACGCATTTGTCCCTTTTGGCACAGCAGTGATAGCGTGCTCAAAAGTCCTCACAGCAGCGCGCGTGATTGTTCTCAACTTTGATGAAGAGTGCTACGAGGCAGTGGCCACTCTGCTCAACGACGAATCCCTCTGCAGTGTCAAGTCCACAACGATCACACCTGTGCCATCGAGAGAGCTCATCTCGAACCAGTTGCCGTGCAGGGGATTTGCAGCTGAGATGATGCAGGAAGAAGGCGAAAACGCAGAGTCGAAACACACTGAAACCGGTCTCGAAGACCCTGAAGTGCACTCAGATGAGTCCGCGGAGACAAATGACATTGACGCAGCTTTCGTGGCGCCAAATATACCGGAAATCCGTGAGAAAGTGGACGCCTTGATCACGACTGGCGCTCAAAGGGGTTCCAACACATTTAGCGAGTATTCCCAAGCTCTCGAGGCGAACAGGCGGCATGTATTGGGTTTCTTGGCGTGCGGTAGAGGAAACATGCCACTCCAGAAAGACTCGAGCACCCCGTCGCTACTAGCGACGCTGACCGGCGAGCCTGAAAGTTCGAGCAAAGGCATTCCCATCGAGCAGCAGCAGACAGCAGCGAAAGACTGGATCCGACCGGATAATTTCCTGCTCGACGTCCAGATCAATGACCCGGGAGCGGCGCTCTTTGTGCACAATCTGGTATACTCGGCGCTCGAGAAGCACGTTCGCGAGCTGGAGTCAAGTCATCTTGCAGTTCCCAGTGCTGCAAAGTATCAGGTTATTCGAAGACCGACTGAGCGGTTTCCCAGGAAACCTGTGACTCGCTTCAAGATCCGAGCTGTAGTCGCTCACTCTGTCGCGAAGCAGTCGAATCAGCTAGAAGACGCAGGCGAACCTGGAGTAGCTGATGACAGTGAATCCTTGGAACCAGCAACAACAGAAGAAGAATCGAGCCCACCTTCTTCAACGTCGCGATGGGTCATTCCTGCTCGCTCAAAAGTGGATCTCCCGGTCCAGTTTTCGTCGTCGGATGTCGGCATCTTCGACTGTAACCTGGGCTTCGAGATCTTCGGGCTTCGGCGCGAGTTCTCCCTCCTCTGTCGCGGCGTCTGCGCGGTGCCGAGCATCAACACTGACCCTCGCGACGTCTTTATGAGTCGCGTGGAAAGCAGAGCTGAGAGTGCGTTTGTGCAGAAAAAGTTCGTCTTGTCGAAGAACCAGTTCGAATTCGGACCTCTCATCGTGCTCAACGGTACCGTAAAGGTGCCTGAGACCGAGCAGGAGTTTGCACACTACGCCAAGGCGAGCCCAAACAACGTCGAAGTGTTTCGCATGTCAAATACCAGCGCTTTCCCACTGCGAGTGGACTTCGAGATGCAGAAAGCCAACGATGGAGTTTTCGCTGTGTCTCCCCCGTTTCTGGAGATTGCAGAGGGTGAAACAAAGGAAGTGAAGTTGTGGGCGAGTCCAACAGGCGACGGCATTCACGAAAGCAATCTCATTTGCTGCGTCTCTGACAATCCAGAGCCCATCGCGTTCTCTGTGAGCTGCTTTGGTTGCACCCCGTCGCTAGAGCTACGAGGACCGTGGGAGCAACCAGCAGCCGGGAGCACCTCGGAATCTGAGTCGCCTTCTCCGCGAGATGTCGCACAGTCAGCTCGAAGCGGCTCGCCTCCTTGTCCAGTTCTAGACTTTGAGCAGCTGCTGCTCAAGCGTCAGGAAGAGAAGACTTTCTTCATCGAAAACGTCTCGCCTATCGCGATCTCCTGGTGTCTCGTCTGTGGTGATCTCCCGTCAGATTTCCGCCTTTTCCCGATGGAAGACACGATCAAACCGCTTCAGAAAGCACCAGTGCTTGTCGTGTTCCATGCAAACTCGGAGGCGGTCTACAAGCATCAGGTTCAGGTTCAGTTCTCAGATGCAGAAAGCGCACTAAAAGCTGTGGAGCGAAATCGCACGCTGCCGCTAATGATCGCAGCCGAAGCGTACAAAATCGACGTAAGCTCGTTCGACAAGACAGCGCAGGCATCGAAACCGCTGCGGGTGGTGGAGGTGCAAGTGCGAGTGGCGATGGGAGTCTCGATTTTGGTCTCGTGCGTGTTGGGGAAAGCCACTCGCGGTCGTTCAATATTCGCAATCGAGGCAGATACAGCATCAAGTACCTCATCGGCATCCGCACGCATTCGTCACGAGATCTTTTCAAAGTGGAGCCCATGGAGATGGTTCTCGAGCCAGACAGCGTGTCGAGTGTGAATGTGACGCTCCACTCAAAGCGCGAGGTGTCTCTGCGCGACTGCAAAGACATCAAGTGCACGCTCATTGAGATGATCTCGGGCGAGCCGTGTCGGGAGTTCACTGTGTTCACCACAGTTCGGTCCGTGTCCAGTGTGTTTCGCGTCCAGCCGAATCGAGAACCAACTTTGGTCCGCACAAGTACAACGACCAAGCGAAGACAAAACGCATTGAGATCCGAAATGACGGTGAGTTCCCATTCAAATATCGTGTTCAGGCTTCGTCTTCTGAAAGTGATGGAAGCGCAAACACGGAGGACTCGCTGACGCTCGAGGCACAGTTGCACTCAGGAGCGCTAAACATTGGACAATTCTCAATCACACCTGACTGCGGAAGTGTCGATCCGGGCGTGGTCGCGGGACTAGACGTCACTTTCCAGCCGAAAGATTCCAAAGTCTACCGCGAGCTGCTCCACATCGCAATCTCTGGACGCAATCCTTTCGATGCGGCAGGACCGTCGTCTGACTTGCTGCAGTACGAATTGGTCGGCGAGAGTTGCTTTCCTGGCATCACGACTAGCGACTTTGAGAGCAACTTCGAGGAGCAAATCGTTGTGTGATCTATCGGACTGGGAGCCCCAGTTTCGTCCGCGTCTGCGAATACTGGGAGGTTTAGCAGCATGCTCGGCATTCAAAGCGTTGTTTTTGCGGAGAAGGAGCAGATCTTTTCCTTTGGCGCGATGATCGCTGCTGCGAATTCCAAAGGCATGGTCGAGCGCTTCAAGATCACGAACCCGACAAAAGTGAGTACGACCGTGCAATTCCAGATCAGCTCACATCTTTCGTCAAGCTCAGGAAGTAGCGCTGGGGAACCGCCTGGCGTGTCTCCTCCTCAGGCTTTCACTGTGCAGCCATCTGTGTGGGAGATCCCCCCCTCTCGAGCACCGATTCGTCAGCGTCTACTTCAAACCAACGACAATCGCATCGTATCAGGCACTGTTCGCAGCCAAAGTGGACGATAGCCCGACCCAAGCTCAAGCAGCATCGCAAACACTAAACGACAGCGCACTGCTGCAGTTCGAGCTCCGAGGAGAAGGCACCATGCCATGCGTGTCAGTGGTCGAACCGACGCTGCGTGACCCAGCGACAGGGGCGTTGATGCTCAGCTTTGATCGTGTTAGGGTATCAAA